>APFE031162468.1:21711-35509 GCA_000404065.3 Pinus taeda | reverse complement strand
ATATAAAGTTTGGTTTTACAAAATGTGTGCCATGAGACACATATGGCTACATTGTTCATGTAAAAAATATATGCAAAACATCTAAATAGACAAATTAGTAGTGCTCTTGATAAAATGACACTTCATGAGCTATTTTGCATAGTAATCGACCAATACGAGTAGGCACTCCAATTGTGTGTTGTTGAAGTCTCAATGGAAGTTGATCGACCATGGTAACGAGAAGAATTTCAATTGAGTCAGAATTTCAATTTGTTGCCTCATACCTAGTAACGAGAATAATTTCAATTACCCACAGTTTTTGAGTACTTGGATGGTAGTAGGGTCATTTTCCGCATTTAAATATTGTTCCTCATGTTTTCTTTCTCACCAAATGAATGCCATTTTGTACTGATAGGTACTTGAAACATCAACAAGGGATCCATTAGGCTCTTTCCCATGCAAAAAACTTGACAAATTCGAGGCAAAACTAGTAAAAATCTTAGGAAATTGTGCCAACCGCACCCTAGCATTGTCCACCAGGGTGTTACACCTCTACCTGCAACATTCCCCTACCTATGTGCAACATAGATTTCGACATTAAGGGGGTGGGTTGGTCATAGGGAATTTTTTATGAACCCCAAGGGTCTAAAACCTGATTTTTTTTGCATGAAATTACAAAAATGGACCCTAGAAAGATAGAGAAGGTTTTAGTTCCTACCTGGAAGCGACAACACTTAAAATGGTTCCTTGGATTGGACGCAATCAACAAAAGAAAATATGAAATGGTAAAAACGACAAGTTATTTTGAATTTTTATGGTCATTTCTCATCATTTTATTCATTTTTAGTGTTTTCACCTATATATGCTTCATTTTTACTATGAAATAGGTATGTTTAATCCTTCGTGTGGTGTTTTGAGCAGGTCAACAAATGTTAGCAGGTTTTCATTATGTTTTGAATAATTTACTTTGAACACAGAGTATACTTTTATCTCTTTTTCAGGCTCTTTAAAGCTATGAAAAAGGAAACCCCCTGGAGTCCTCTTTCGACTCTTTTCAAACTCCCAAAATATGAAAAGACTGTCGAGCATTTGTCTTTTCAAACTCATAAAATTAAATGAAAGGATGTCTACTCAGTATAAGTTTAACCCTTTTATGGATTGAGATAAGCTAAATATGAAAAAGGAAAACATTAGTCGAACATGGGAAAGAGGTTCTCTTGGGTATTATTTTCTACCATTTCTGACCTAAGGGACTACCTACCAAAAGGGACATTGGGAGTTTTATTTTTCGCCTTTTTTTCAAACTCTCAAAATATGAAAAAGATGTTGAGTTTTACCTTTGATGGAATCATTAAAACATAAAACAGTGATGGCCTCATCGATCATGACGAGGCCAAACCACCCCTTCTCAGGGTTCGTTAAATAGAATCGAAGGGGTTCATCTGAAGGATGAGCTTACAGATCAAGCATATGTTATCCTCCTCAAGATTGTTAAAAAAGAAGAGATACTGACTAATATGGTTAGGGAAATGGGAAATCAAGGGATTCCATTTTGTTAATTGCAGCGAGTCACTCTTGAACACGACACACTTCCACTTGATCTCTATGGCTATTAGGTTGGTTAATTGCTTGTCTTTTGGTTATCATACCATTTCAGAGCCTCCATTTTAGTTTTGGGTCAATGTTGCTAGCTCTATTCAGTGTCTTCGGTGTGTTCAAGAGAATTCCTTTAGTTGATCTTTGCTAAGATAATCTTAAGCATTCATTTCATGTCCACCTTTCCTGATCTAGTTCCATATAAGCATCATTCTGACCATTTTGTCTCAATCATCATACGCATTCCATGTCGTTGATGGCGGATACATCAAGGCCCTCCTACGATGGGTTTCTTCTTGTCGACATCAACACATCATCCAAGAAGTTGACTTAGAAACACCCTTTTGTATCTTGGTGTTTTCATACATCAATGGTATGTTTCCTCACTCTCGGTGACAGGTTTACATCAATGGCCTTCAATCGAAATATTATATGTGGCGTTCGACATCAAATCATTCATTCAAACCATATGGATTTTATTGTAGTACCTTGACAGCCATTAACATCATCGGTGGTTTCTATCGTGTCTATTAATGACTTACATCATTGGCCAGTAATTAGATGGTGTTTACCATGTTCGACTCCAACTCATTAATTCACATGGTTATACTTGTACATTGTTTGGCTGTGTGAATGAGATAGAAGACCCCAAATCTAGTTTCTACCATCTGAGTTGCGATTTCAGGATTATACAAAGATCACAATATATGATGGTCATGATCATATAGATAGTCATCTAGTCATGGGTCCACCAATTGCATATATGGATGCATGTTTTGATCATTGTACATGTTATGATTAGCTTATGAGCTTAGTATGGGTATTCCTCCCTCAGGAAACCAAGATGTCATGTTGTAAATGTATTGTAATAGATGAAGCTCGCCAGTTGTCCTTAATCCATACTTGTCACAAGGTAAAGCACTTCAGTCATTAGTCATCATCTTTGACTTTTCACTTTAGGGGGCATTCTGTTATAGGCCATTTTGTCACATCTAATTAGTGAGCCTCCTAATGGGATCAGTCCACATCCTATTCCCCCTTTTGACCATCATGCACAAATCCCTATGCATGTACCTTTCATTTCCCAGAGTTTGAGACCTAAATTGCTTCATCTGCGCCAATTTGGACACGAACACTCCATGTAGGCCTATTGGAGTGCATTCACTAGTAGGTTGCTCCACTATGGCCTATGTTGGTCACCACAGGTTGCTCCTCTTTGCACCTACATTGGTTCTAGAAATCCGGGAGAATGATCAGGATTCCAGAAGCTTCCCCTTATAGGAGTTTCCAAAAGTTGTTACAACTACTTACCTTGGATTAAACATTCAGATCCTATCCTTCCCTACATTGGAGTTTTCACCACTTATCCTTTGATCCTATCCCTCCATCAAAGGTGGATATCTTATCCTAGATTTATAATTGGATATAAATCCCAACTTATCATACTTCTCTATATATCCCCATCCTTCTATGTGGTTGGGGGTTGGCTTTTGGAGAGTAATTCTGCCCTTATGTTTTTGTAGTGAGTGGTCACCATTCCATGCATTTAGGGTGATTGGAGGTGCATATTGTGACAAGGAAAGGATAAGTCAACAACTTGGAGGAGCTCTTCTACAAGATCAACTGCTACTTATGGTTGTAATTTCCTTCCATTTATATTAATGCAAATAATTCATTTTTTTCCTATATGTGTTGTTTTGTTTCACTTATTTAAGTACCATGTTGGTCTATTAAATGAAGTAATGAGATGATATTACATATATCTCGTAGTTTCTTAGCTTGTGTTATCTGACTGTGCAGGTTCTAATTTTGTCATTTGAAGATGGAATTGGAGCTTTCAAGCTAAAGAAGGAGCGAAGCATGCAAAGGATTCTAGGTAGGCCTCACTCCATCATCTATTTACTTTAAGGAAAAACATTGTGTTCCTTGTCTCTCTGTCATTCTAGGTTAGCCACTGACCTAGGGAGATACTTTTATCCACAATCATAAATCTCGTATAACAAACCTAATATAAAATCAATGTACTTAAAAAACATAACTTAACCATTATAATGATAAAAATGTTCTATAGAATTCACCTCTTCAATTAGAAGGTCTTAATTTCTAAGATTATTTGAGCGCGACAAGGAGAGATCCATCACTTGAGATTCTAGAACCATCTCTTGTTGCACTAAAGAGGTTTCTTCTTCTTTGTTGTTGTCCCCTACTTATTCATATTCAGAAGGAAAAAAAGGCACCAAGCTTAATGTTCATCGATTAGATACCACTTGAAAGCATGTTAATTTAGCCTCCAACAAATCTAACTTCTCATTTACCTACTCAACACGAAATCTAGACTATGATAGGACCATTTCACCCTACTTGATTATTAAAATAATTATAAAATCCAATGGAGTCGATTGGTGAGTTATATAATAGTTTTTTTCCTCGTACTCTGAGCTATTGCAACTCTCCATTATGATAGATTCACCTCTCCCTATTATGTCTTGCAATCAAAGTGAATACTTAGTAGACTTCTTTGAACATGTGAGGGAAATCCTTCTCTTCTTATAGCCATGAACTCCTATTATTTTTTGGCCCATGATTTTTCCTGCACAATGAATGTCACATTGATGCCTTTGTAGCTATAGGACATGGAAATCCCCTGTCATGATTTGCATCCTGAATTCTAAATCTTGCCACATTAAATCCCACTTCCTTTAGTGTGTTTTCTAGGTAACTAATGCAAAGATGCTAATAGTAAAATACACATCAAATTTAATAACAATGGGAATCAAATTCCATATGTCCCTTAATGGATCCGATGATATATGGGAGCTCCATTTTGGTACATGAATCCATGTCACTTTGTGAGGAAAGGGCTTCCAAAACCTTATGAATGACATATTATTTAATTTGACTAATGACGTCTCTTCCTTTAATTCGAATATTGAATCCATCCGCAATGTGTATAATAGGAAAACTGATGTATATTCCTCTAATTCTAATATTGAATCCATCTACGATATGTATAATGAGATATCCATTCCATAATTCCAAATTTTATGAAATGTGATTGTAATAGGTTCTTAGAATATAATTTTTTCAATTTTATTGAAATATGTGTTAATGGGCCTAGAAAAAACAATGGGGGAACTAGAAACTTTGTATGCTTTATTGAAAATTTCCATAACAAGAAATGTTCATTGTATTTAGATATTAGAGGATTTTGAATTAGTCAACAAATGGATCCAAGATAAATCTTTGATTCAAATATACATTTCATGTTCGCAACTCAACAATTGAAGAATTCAGGAATGACAAAGCATAATTTTCAATTAGTTTTATGCACTATTTTGGTATATGAGATAGACTCTTTATGATTGTGATAAATATAGATTTGATGTGTTGAACAATTTTCTCAAAACTATTTAACTCATTTTGGTAGACAAATATTGGTAGGGAAGACTAGTTATTTTTTGTCTTGATGTGGTCAATCCACATATGGAATGCAATTTTACTTTATACTGATAAAGTATTTAGATAAAATTAATATATATATTAATATGATATATATCATTTATATAAAATTAAATATATTCCAAAGTCTTTTGTACATTTTGTAATGATAGTTTTTTGTCTTCATTAGTCATTCTTCCTATAAAAATATATATTTATTTATTATTATTTTTTTTTCAAATTTAGGAACTTTACGTTATGTCAAATTAGGATTATATAGACCAAAATATTTTATGTTACTAGTGTGTCGAAAGGAAACTAGACCAGTAACATAAGTTCAAAATTTTGAGGTTGCTAAGACCTCGTCTAACTAGAGCATCTTGTAAATAAAAACTTAAAAAAAATAGGCTAGTTGTGCCATACTTTGACATACATCAACATGAGAAGAAAAAAACTATTGGCGCTGCAAGAAAAAGATCAGTGAGTCATATCAACTATTGCACAAAATCTCCAAGCATCTGTGTTGGATGGTCATTACCCTCATTTGAGGAGAAAGAAATTTTAGTTGGTCTCTTGGATAGAATGGTTGATTTGCAACTTATACTATAATTTTTTTCATCCAGCTCCTCCAATATAATATAATTCTCCTACTAAGTCATGTTCTACCTCTCTATATTGTCTACAATATTCGAATGAAATTTAACCTTGTGTCATCTTCATGTCATGATTGATGAAATGATAAAAGTGCATGCAATGTACCAAGTATAGTAAAAATCACAACCCCTTTCTTGTCAGTTAATTTCCATACTTTTACCATGATGAGGACTCTAGATACACACTTATATTCTTCATGACTATTTATTTAACTATACCAGTAGGAATAGAAACACTACATAGAAACTTTGGATAACTAATTTCTAAAGGGCCAATAATTCTAGTGGAACATGGATAACATGTTTGCAGTGTGCACTTGTCCTGATCTTGCACAACAGAGACCTTGTCATGATGCGTGCAAGTCATAAACTGAATTTTTTTCCAAAAAAGATACACTTCAACGTAAAAAATATGCATTGCTAACATTGAAGAGTCACCCATATGAGGATCTGCTAACATTGAACAGACACCCATATGAGAATCAAATGTTATTAAAAGGAAACTTTATTAATAGGAAACTTTAAGCTTATATCTTGATATCTTACTAGTCTACTTGCACTTGGCATCATGTTTAAGAGAGATCTTAACCATCCAGCCAATCCAAGCTAAAGTGTGCTTCTACAATTTGAACTCTAAGATCCATGGTAGCAAAACAACTCTTCAGATGATTTCATTGCTGCCGAATCTTCTCATCAGATATAACATGATTTAGATATTTAAGCCCTATCACTGATTTAGGAAACTTCCTCAACTGAGAACACTCTCTCATGTCAAGCTCCTTGAGTTCCTTTAGCTGCCCCTATTTCCTCGGGAAGTTCTTTCAAGCACTCACATAGAGAATTGTCTATATATTCTAGCTTCCCAAGTTTTCCCATAGATGTTGGAAGCTCTTTCAGACTTAGACATGCATATATTCTTGACATTCTTAAAGAAATGAGCCTCCCAAAATCATCAGGTAACTGTAGAAGAAGGTGACAGTTAGTGATAGACCACTTTTGAACTGAATACATGTCACAAATGCCTAGGGGAAGCTCCTCCAAATCACAACCATGATCCATGTTAAAATCTAGCATTATGGGAAGCCTTAGATTCAATTGGATGCCATTGAACCTAGATATATTTCCAAGCCCTTCACATAAGCTCAAAGATAGCTTCTCTAAGTTCTGTAAGACTTTACTGTGCTCTTGAAGTGAGGGCACAATCAACCTCTCCAAAAGAATAGTCTTGAGCTGAGTGAGTGATGATAGTAATGGTAGACCCTTCATTGTGGCTCTCTTGGACCCGTAATTGAATACTATGAGGACTTTAAATTTTCTTATTTTATTCAAAATTGATGGAAGAAAGTAATTGCCTGCAGAAAAGAGTAAAACCAAAGCCTCTACCTCATGAAAATTCATCTTACACCACTGATACTCTTCCATTTCTCCTGCACAGGTAAACCACAAATGCCAAGCCCAATTACAAAAATATACATTGTGAGACACTTCACATCTTTTCTAAGATGTTTGATATCAAGCACATACACCTAGAAATCATAAATCTCATTATAAGTATTAATGTGCAAAGAAATCCCATCATAAGGATATGACACTATAATAATGGCCTATAGTTAGGGACATTTCGAGTGATGGTATATATTGTAATCACCACCAAACTCAACACAACAATATAATGCACATTAATAGGATTATACCTGCTTGACTAGATGTTCATTAGCAGTTCCTGGGATTGATTTCTATTCAAAGGCCCAAAAGCAAAAAAGGGACAGAGCGTCATCAACATCCAACAATGGCAATTCATAAAGCCGAGTGGAAGTTGTTTTGGGGATGATAGAATGATCTCGGGTTGTCACAAGGGTCTTATATCATATCTCTTCAAATAAAAAAATTTCCAAATTTTCCCTAGACCAGACATCATCCAATACTACCAAAGTTTACTTGGCTTGCCTCAACACTTGCTACTGCTTCTCTCTATGTGCTTCCTCCACATTATGAAATTCAGGCCTCTTCCTCCGAACAATCTTCTCCCACATAGTCTCTAAAATTATCTTTAGGTTTGGGGACTCTGACACAGTCATGAAAATGATATTTTTTTGGAAAACATCTGCATACATAGAGAGAGACATGTGTTAAAAGATATAAATTCCATAAGCTTAACAAGCACAAGATCTTCAGTGGTTTTACTCTAAGAAAACCAAAGCCTCCGCCTCATGAAAATTCATCTTACACCATTCATAATCTTCCATTTCTCCTGCACAGGTAAACCACAAATGCCAAGTTCAATTACAAAAATTTACATTGTGAGACACTTCACATATTTTCTAATATGTTCGATATCAAGCACCTACACCTAGAAATTGGTCATTAATTAGTTCATGCAGATCACGAAGTGATAATCCAATTTTTGAATATGGAAAAAAATTGAACAAAAACAAATAATTTTCTCTCAAGTTGATCTCTTAGCACCCCTAAGCAGCAAAATTGGAGAGAATTTTGTCTATATAAAAAAAATAGAGAAAAAAAGCATCCTGGACACATCATTAACTAGTTCATGAATCAAATCTAGTTTTGGAAATAGAAAATTCTGATATGATAGGTAAAATAACTCTCAAAATAGTTTCATTATTGGATTAGTGAAGATTTAGAGGAATTTCTTCAAAAATGACCATTTGATGATAAAGGGTCCCCGAAGATCTCTTTGGCAAGGCTCTCTGGTTTCTAGGCCTCGCCCATAACCTATACCATGTTGCATAATCTACCAAGCCTCTCTAGTTCTTAGGCCTGATCCAAGACATGTACCATGTTGATTAAACTAATTTATTAGCATGAAATACCAATCACAAGGGAAAATATATAGACATTCAAAATAACCATTCCATGATAAAGAAGCCCATGATCTCCTTGACAAGGCTTTTTGTTCTAAGTTGATCCATAACCTATATCTTGTTTTGATTAAATTTGTTGGTTTGCATGAAACAGTAGGGCTGAGGAGAAAGACAACAACTCCCAATACAATATTTTTTAGTCCTGAATTTTGAAGCAAGAAAGAAAAAACAACATTTACGAATACAATACTTTTGATTTTGATATTTTGAATAAACTGAATTACCATTCTCCAAGAAAATTGCTACCATCATCCACCTGTGTGAATGTAAACTATTTGAGCATCAAATAATTGATCCTTGAACAAGTCACTCCCATTTCCTTGGTAAGCTCTCCTCCTTTTTAGGCATATGAAACCTCATCCTACAAACTATTCTATCTCAAGATGCCATATCTAGGGCCAAGGCTCGCATGACGTCGTGCTAGGAAATGTACAACTCAGAGGCACTTCCATAATTGATGGCTTGACTCCTACATACCCAATTATAAAAAAAATAGTGTATAAGATAGAGGAAGCCAAGGTCAAAGAGCTTGAACACATCAACCAGAAGAAAATAAACTTCCCTGAGATGACTTGTCAAATTTAATAGATTTCTACTTGGAAGTTCTAACAAGATGACAGATTACTTGTTAAATTTAATAGGTTTCTACTTGAAAGTTTCTAGCAAGATGAAAAAATCATCATTCCACTCCATCTTTTGCACATAAACCCAAATATCCAATAATGAATTCACAAATACTTTTCTATCCTATGGAAATGACCCCAGCTCTAAGAAGAATTCTTGTGTTCCTCGTCCAAGACATCAATACTGGCTTCTAGCATTTGAAAAGCCCTTCTTTGTGATAATCTGATATTGATTCACCATTTAATAGTTTTTTCTTGGAAATCTCCCACACCGGACGAGGCTCACCATGCAAAGAGCTACCTATCACCTTCAGAGCAAGTGGAAGACATTTACATTGTGTTTTCACCTGTCATGTGTACAACTATAACCATAAGTGAAACTTCTATGGGTAGAAAAACAAATCAAACACATATTTTGTCATTGAAGCATGAACTAATATGGTTTAAAGTGCAATCACAATGTTTATTTTATGGCTTACTAAGATGAATGGAATGAATACTTTCTATTGAAAAAATATTATACTAAAGGAATATTGAGTACATGTCTAGCATCTCTTTTACTGGAAAATTGATTCTGTGATTATGTAGGAAATCCAATCATAAATCTCATCATAAGTATTAATCTGCAAAGAAATCCCATCATAAGGATATGACACTATAATAATGGCTTGTAGTTAGGGACATTTCGAGTGACTGTATATATTGTAATCACCACCAAACTCAACACAGTAATATAATGCAAATTAATACGATTATACATGCTTGATTAGAATTTCATTAGCAGTGCTTGAGATTGATTTCTATCCAAAAGCCCAAAATAAAAAAAAGGGACAGAGAATCATCATCATCCAACAATGACAATTCATAAAGTTGAGTGGAAGTTGTTTTTGGGATGATAGAATGATCTCGGGTTGTCACAAGGGTCTTATATCCTATCCCTTCAAATAACAATTTTTCCAAATATGCCCTAGCCCAGACATCATCCAATACCACCAAAGTTGACTTGGCTTGCCTCAGCACTTGCTACTGCAGCTCTCTATGTGCTTCCTCCACATTCTGAAATTTAGGTCTCTTCCTTGGAGCAATCTTCTCCCACATAGTCTCTAAAATTACCTTTAGATTTGGGGACTCTAACACAATGATGAAAATGATATTTCTTTGGAAAACATTTGCATACATAGAGAGACATGTGTTAAAAGATAGAAATTCCATAATCTTCACAAGCACGAGATCTTCAGTGGTTTTACTCTCAGAAAACATAAAAATGTTAAAGGCAAACAAAAAAAATAGAACTCGACATTGAAAAGCCACAACATAATTTCTACATGTCCCATGCTCCATGCTAGCCACGAGATATAGAGACAACAACCAAAACCACAATGGCTCCCATTATAATCCAATTTTTTGAATCTTGAAGTTCTTATCACACAAAGTCTATGATGCCAAGCACCATTTAAGAGAATTAAATGGTGCCCAAACTACAACACAATGTGTAGCTTAAATAATATAAAATGGAGAGAACAACAACAAAAGGTTATTTTGTGCAAAAAGAAAATTTTATAGCTTAAACAAATTTAAATGGAATAAACGTGGGCAACAATTGTCATTTTGCAAAAATAAAAAAATTCCCTTTCAGTTGTGTCATTTTTGTAAAAATAAAAGATGTCCTTTAAGCTGTGTCATTTCTATAAAAATAGAAAATGCCCTTTCTAAAGCCAAAACTATTTTGGCTTTCATTGTCCTAAATACTTCTCTTGGTACCATGTTGGTTGCTTCTAAAAGTGTCATCCTTGATGGCTCCATGTGCCATTCTGAAAGCTGCAAATTCTTATCCAACTCGTCAAAGACTGATCTGTATGGAGAATGGCATCAACCCATGGTATTTATCCACCCATGGAATTGTAAGTGGCATCCACCCATGGTATTGTAAGTGACATCCAGCCATGGTTTTTTCCCATGGTATTGGACATCCACCCATGCTATTTATCCACCCATGGTATCGTAAGTGACATCCACCCATGGTATTCATTTACTCATGGAATTGACCCATGGTATTGTAACTGAAAAATAATATAAGTAACAAGTCACATTTTGTAAAAGGAAAGTTGGTCCACCACAATGAGCTTTTGCAATTATTCTCTATTTTAATAAAAAAATTCTTTGTGATTTTGTTTAATTGGCACTCTTCCTTTTTTCTTTTGGCATTTCAATTTTTTAGATCTTAGAGGCCTCTCCCCCAAAATCCATTTCAATCTTTTAGATCTTAGGGGCCTCCCCCCAAGATCGGGATCAATGGTATCAGAATAGGTTATGATTCCATGGGAATGAAGGTTTGATGCATATTTCAGTTTTAAATTTTTCAGCAATATTCAACAAACTTCAGGCATGTGCTACGTCCTCCATAGAGTATTTTCTTGGGCCAAGTGGGAAGAATTTTTCTTTTTTTCATTTTTTTACAGAAATGTTTTTGCGCAGCGCGTTTTTAGATCATACCTAAAATATTTGGTGGAAAAAAAAAATTAACATATCTAGAGTCCTTGCAAGAAAATACCCAAATTCAAAAAACAAATCGGCCAAATTGGAGTCCAGATGAGGGAGATATCACTAATTTAAAATCAGTTATGTTGCAGAAATGTTTCTGATGGAAATTCGTGGACGGAGACTCTCCTATCATTTTTTGCAACTTTGGTGCAGAATTTCAAAAAAGTTATTGTAGACCTGAGCTCTTCTCGAAAACCCTCTCAAATTCAAAAAAAATGGGTCGAATCGGAGTTCGGATGTGGGAGATATCACTCATTTAAAATCAACTATTTTTCAGAACTTTTGTGACGGCGAAAAAGTTGCAGCGCGAATTTGAGATTCTATAGCGTCTAGATAAGGATTTCCAACACATGGGAAGATGCAAAATGGTCCTTCTATTTCCATAAACAAATTATAATAAATATTTTGATTTATATTGATCGAGTTATGTCCATTTTAATTCCAGAGCAGCATTCATAGTGGGTTCCCTTTGAAGAGGTGCCCTCACACCCTGCTTTAGTAGGCACCTACCTCATATTCATCAATTTCAACATAGCAACATTTGTCTTGGGTTATTTGGAGATGTGCCCTCCCACCTTAGGCTATGTAGACACCTGCTACTTCATCAACAATCGACATCACGGTTATGGGTCAACCACACAAAATCCTTGTCATCGAAGTCCATTTGCTAGGTCACACACTGTTAGTATCATCGTTTGTCACAAGCATTACAAGGTATCTCTATCCTCGGATCTTCGTTTGTCATGGTTATGGGTCATCCACAAACCCACACTTAATTGAAGTCCATTTGCTAGGCTACACACTGTCAATATCACAGTTGGTCACAAGCATTACAAGGTATCTCTATCCTCGGATCTTCGTTCATCATGGTTATGGGTCATCCACAAACCCACACTTCATCGAAGTCCATTTGTTAGGTCACACACTGTTAGTATCATAGTTGGTCACATGCATTACATGGTATCTCTATCCTCGAATCTTCATTCATCATGGTTATGGGTTAACGACATAGAACCCTTCTCTTCAGTGGCTCTTCATATTCAACAAAGGCTTCGCAGGAGGGAACTTCATGCAATGGGGACCATTGCTTCTTAAGGAGGAATGAATGTTCCGAATGGAAAATGGCATCAATACATGGTATTCATCCACCCATGGAATTTACCCATGGTATTGTAAGTGGCATCCACCCATGGTATTGTAAGTTACATCCACCAATGGTATTCATTCGCCCATGGTATTTTCCCATGGTATTGGACATCCACCCATGGTATTGTAAGTGATATCCACCCATGGTATTGTAAGTGATATCCACCCACGGTATTCATTCAATCATAGAATTTAACCATGGTATTGTAACTGAAAAATACTATAAGTAATAAGTCGCATTTTGTAAAAGGATAGTTGGTCTTCCATAATGTAGCTTTTGTAGTTATTCTCTATTTTAATAAAAAAATTCTTTGTGGTTTTGTTTATTGGGAACTCTTCTCTTTTTTCTTCTGGAATTTCAATTTTTCAAATCTTGGGGGCCTCTCACCCAAAATCCATTTCAATCTTTTATATCTTGGGGGCCACCCCCCTAATATCCGAATCAGAGACTATCCTCCCTCCAACATGCATACAAAAATGCTCAAATGCAAGCTTGAAATTAGGAAAACAGATCTTTGACATTGATTAAGAGATGTTCCACAAATCTTTTACATAAACAAGATTCATCAAAAATTCAAAATTATCTTTAGGTTTGGGGACTCTGACACAGTGATGAAAATGATATTGTTTTGGAAAACATCTGAATATATAGAGAGAGACATGTGTTAAAAGATAGAAATTCCATAATATTGATAAGCACAAGATATTCAGTGGTTTTACTCTCAGAAAACATAAAAATGTTAAAGGCAAACAAAAGAAATAGAACTCAACATTGAAAAGCCACAACATAATTTCTAAATGTCCCATGTTCCATGCTAGCCACGAGATAAAGAGACAACAACCAAAACCAGGCTGGCTCCCATTGTAATCCAGTTAACTGAATCTTGAACTTCTTATCACACAAAGCCTATTTTGTTAGGCACCATTTAAGAGAATT
>APFE031162468.1:5456-20058 GCA_000404065.3 Pinus taeda | reverse complement strand
AACTGCTAACCACAACTCAACATTGACTGGCCAGTGCCCAAACAAGGGAGAAAATGAAATAATAACGCCATATTTGGCCCGATCAATTTGGGATCTTCTACAAAATCAATTAACTAGATAGCTAAACAAAGATAAATCACAGAAGTCATCATTTCTTGTTCAACATCATTAATTTCTAGTACAATATCTCTAAGGTAATAGACTACATGATAGAAAGATCTAAGATGTTTTGAAATTTAGCTCATAAATGAAAAACCCCATTGGATTGTTCAAACTCTGGGAACATCAATAGGGAACTGATCAATGGTTTGGATCCATGGGTTCTTCTCACAACTCGGATTGATAGTCCTCAGGGCCCTCCAAGCAGCACTATTGCACATGAATCCAAACCCAAATGCAATTTTCCAGGTCTTGTCTCCCTTTCTAATCCTTCCATTTTCCTCACTATAAGAAAGCTCGTTCGACAATGAGCTACTTGATGTATTCCCAAACAAATAAAGTGTCATCCTAGATGGCTCCATGTGCCATTCTTAAAGCTACAAATTCTTCTCCAACTCATCCAAGACTACCCTCCCTCCAACATGTATACATAAATGCTCAATGTAAGGTTGAAATCATGAAAACTGATCTTTGATACAATACCTTTTACTTGAAATTAACATTGCATCATGAAACTTCATCAAAGACACAAGAATAATTGCTAACCACAACTCAGCATTGACTAGCCAGTGCCTAAACAAGGGAGAAAATGAAAGAATAAAGCCATAACTAGCTTGGCCAGTTTGGGATCTTTTTCAAAATCAATTAACTAGATAGCTAAACAAATATAAATCAGAGAAGCCGTCATTTCCTGTTCAACATCATTACATTCCAATACACTATCTCTAAGGTAACAAAGTACATGATAGAAAGATCTAAGATGTTTTGAAATTTAGCTCATAAATGAAAAACCCTATTGGATTGTTGAAACTCTGGGAAAATCAATAGGGAACTAGTCAATGGTTTGGATCCATGGGTTCTTCTTACAATTCAGATTTATAGTCCTCAGGGCCCTCGAAGCAGCATTGTTACACATGAATCCGGACCCAAATGCAATTTTCTAGGTCTTGTCTCCCTTTCTAATCCTTCCCTTCACCTCGATATATGCAAGTTCATACCATAGTGAGTTACTAGATGTATTCCCGAACAAATAAAGTGTCATCCGCGATGGCTCCATGTGCCATTATGAAAGCTACAAATTCTTCTCCAAATCATCCAAGACTGCCCTCCCTCCAGCATGTATACAAAAATGCTCAAATGCAAGCTTGAAATCAGGAAAACTAATCTTTGACATTGATTAAGAGATTGATAAAGAGATGTTCCACAAATATTTTACATAAACAATATCCATAAAAAATTGATATCATTCGGGTCATACATAAACTTGGATTGACTGTATGATACAATCCCTTTTAATTGAAATTAACATTGCATCATGAAACTTAATCAAAGACACAAGAATAACTTTTCCAAGACTACCCTCCCTCCAACATGTATACAAAAATGGTCAAATGCAAGCTTGAAATTAGGAAAACTGATATTTGACATTGATTAAGAGATGTTCCACAAATCTTTTACATAAACAAGATTCAACAACAATTGAAAATTACCTTTAGGTTTGGGGACTCTGACACAGTGATGAAAATGATATTGTTTTGGAAAACATTTGCATACATAGAGAGATATGTGTTAAAAGATAGAATTTCCATAATCTTCACAAGCATAAGATATTTAGTGGTTTTACTCTCAGAGAACATAAAAATGTTAAAGGAAAAAAAAAAAAAAAAAAAGAACTAGGCATTGAAAAGCCACAAAATAATTTATACATGTCCCATGTTCCATGCTAGCCATGAGATATAGAGACAATAACCAAAACCACGCTAGCTCCCATTATAATCTAGTTTTCTGAATCTTAAAATTCTTATCACACAAAGCTTATGTTGCCAAGCACCATTTAAAAGAATTAAATGGTGCCCAAACTAGAACACAATGTGTAGCTTAAACAATATAAAATGGAGAGAACAACAACAAAAGGTTATTTTGTGAAAAAATAACATTCTATAGCTTAAACATTTAAATGGAAGAAACATGGGCAACAATTGTCATTTTTGCAAAATTAAAAAAAATTCCCTTTCAGTTGTGTCATTTTTGTAAAAATAAAAGATGCCCTTTAAGCTGTGTCATTTCTATAAAAATAAAAAATGCCCTTTCTAAAGCCAAAACTATGTTGCCTTTCATTGTCCTGAATTCTTCTCTAGGTACCATGTTGGCTATTTCTAAAAGTGTCATCCTCGATGGTTCCATGTGCCATTCCCAAAGCTGCAAATTTTTCTCCAACTTGTCCAAGACTTCCCTCCCTCCAGCATGTATACAAAAATGCTCAAATGCAAACTTGAAATCAGGAAACTTGATCTTTGGCATTGATTAAGAGATTGATTAAGAGATGTTCCACAAATCTTTTACATAAAAAATATTCGTCAACAATTGACATCATTCGGTCATACATAAACTTGGATTGACTGTATGATACAATCCCTTTTTCTTGAAATTAACATTGCGTCATGAAACATCATCAATGACATAAGAATAACTATTAAGCACAACTCAGCGTTGACTAGCTAGTGCCCAAACAAGGGAGAAAATGAAAGAATAAAGCCATAATTGTCCTGATCAATTTGGTATCTTCTGCAAAATCAATTAACTACATAGCTAAACAAAGATAAATCACAGAAGTCATCATTTCCTGTTCAACATCATTACTTTCTAGTACAATATCTCTAAGGTAACGAAGTACATGATAGAAAGATCTAAGATGTTTTGAAATTTAGCTCATAAATGAAAAACCCTATTGGATTGTTGAAACTCTGGGAACATCAACAGGGAACTGATCAATGGTTTGGATCCATGGTTTCTTCTCACAACTCGGATTGATAGTCCTTAGGGCCCTCCAAGTAGCATTGTTGCGAATGAATCCGGACCCAAATGAAATTATCTAGGTCCTCTCTCCCTTTCTGATCCTTCCCTACACCTCACTATAAGAAAGCTCGTACCACAATGAGCTATTGGATGTAATCCCACACCAATAAAGTGTCATCCTCGATGGATCCATGTGCCATTTCGAAAGCTGCAAATTCTTCTCGAACTCATCCAAGGCTGCCCTCCCTCCAGCATGTATACAAAAATGCTCAAATGCAAGATTGAAATCAGGAAAACTGATCTTTGACATTGATTAAGAGATGTTCCACAAAACTTTTACATAAACAATATTCATTAACAATTGACATCATTCAGGTCATACATAAACTTGGATTGACTATATGATACAATTCCTTTTACTTTAAATTAACATTGCATCATGAAACTTCATCAAAGACACAAGAGTAACTACTAACAATATCTCAACATTTCCTATTCAACATCATTGATTTCTAGTACAATATCTCTAAGGTAACAAAGTATGTGATAGAAAGATCTAAGATGTTTTGAAATTTAGCTCATAAATGAAAAACTCTATTGGATTGTTGAAACTCTGGGAACATCAACAGGGAACTGATCAATGGTTTGGATCCATGGGTTCTTCTCATAACCCGGATTGGTACTCCTCAAGGGCCTCCAAGCAGCACTATTGCACATAAATCCATACTAAAATGCAATTTTCTAGGTCCAATCTCCCTTTTTTATCCTTCCCTTCGCCTTGCTATAAGAAATCTCATACCACAATGAGTTGTTGGACGTATTCCCAAACCAACAAAGTGTCATCCTCGATGGCTCCATGTGCCATTCTGAAAGCTGCAAATTCTTCTCCAACTTGTCAAAGATTTCCCTCCCTACAACATGTATAAAGAAATTCTCAAATGCAAGCTTAAAATCAGGAATGTATGGCTTGATCTTCATCTTCAGAAGTTTTCTTCCCACACCAAAAACTGTTGCTGACCCAAATTAGACAAGAAGATAGAGATACAAAAATTTGAGAACCCAAATTAGAAAACATGAAGCAGACACAAAAATTTGCGAACTAGAATGAGAAATGGGGATTGGGCTCCAAAATTGTGAGAATCTAAACCAAAAATGGTCTGAATACTACCACCCACTTCGATATACCCATAAAATTTGGCTGTGTCACCTTAGACCTCATGGTGAGAGACTTTGTTGCAGTGTTTCTTGGGCGAACGACTCTATTGCAAAGTGTTAGATGATGATACTTATAACAGAAGGGCTTATCATGTGTTCAAATTAGGGATTAATGGAACAACCATCTTAAGGGCGGAAAATGTCATGAATACGCTCGTCGGGATCCTTCCAAGCGCAATATTCTCAACTTCCTACAATGTTCTTCATGAATGATCACCTGATCGCATGGTACCTTCCGAGCGCAATTTTCTCAACTGATTAGAACATTCTTCACCAATGATCTAATGGCCAAAACTTATTTAATCGTCTTACAATCCATCTAACAGGCTAGGTCGAGACATGATGGCATGGAGGGGTGTTCATTTCATAGGGTAACTCTTTACGATATAATAAAGTTTTCAGTCACATGTCATCGCTATCCAATATAAATTTAATGCGCTCAATATAAGGAAAGCTGCATGAATAATATAAATTTTATATTTATAATAAAATTATATTTTGATATTGGACTTTTGGTATGGTTAAATTTCCAATTTTCTTGGATTCTTAATTGTTGCTTCCACTTTCTTCCAAGTTTTAGCTATTGTAATGATGTTTCTATTTTGATTCCTTTATTTTCAGTAAAAAAAAATTCTCTTTGTTGGTTTTTCGAGAGGTTTCTCCAATGCAAAGATAGTTTGGAGTGTTTTTAATGGTGTACTTATCTCTAGTTGTTTTTTATTGTTGCATGCTTGACACGGGTTTTAGGTTTTGTATTGGGTGTCTTAATAGCACATTTCAAGTTGGTGGATAAAAAGAGTTAATGTTTATTTGTATATGTCTCACTAACTTCTTCATGAAGGTCAAAGCAATTTGTTACTCTACACTTTCGTCTATGTTCTATGCATTTCTCCTATTAGATTGAGTTTATATTGGCCTATTTCGTGTCATGCTTCCTCCCTCTCAATGGCATGGGTTTAGAAGGTCAACTCTTCCACCCTCTTATTTGGTCTAGTAGATTCAATTTCGGGTTGGTTGCTTGATTTTAGGATGGGCATTTCAAAGCCGAACTAGCATAAAGTAGAAGGGAGGGTCTAAACTAGTCCAGGCCTTTCCTACAAATTATGGGCAACAAGATTATTTCTTTTGTTTACCTACCACCTTTGTCTTGTCCTCCTCCCGTGGCTGAGGAAAATATTAAAATATTGGATGGACAGGTGCACTCATGCACTTTAGGGATTGAGAAATTGCATCATTGCATTTCTTTCTCTACATGATGGCTTCTGTAATTCCTACACACATTATTTTAGTGAACTACAATTTTGGTTTCCAAGGCCCTATTTCTCTCTCTCTAGGGACACCTGGAATCTTTTGTTGGACATTGAATAAAATACCATTCCTTGTGTGTTTCACGAGATGTGCTTAATCGCCTCAAGTGGATTTGTTATGGTGATGTGTCTGTTTACTAAGACTTGTGGGTTTTGGTGTAACGATAATCATGATTCCAACAAGTGGTATTAGAGGCAAAGGTCTCAAACTTGAATCACACCTAACTCGCACTGGGTGGGATATTGTTGGACATTGGATAAACCAGTTCTCTCTATGTGTTTCGTGACACGTGCTTAACCGCCTCTTGTGGATCCATGAAGTCTGGTGATGTGTTTGTTTACTAACACTTGCGGGGTTTTGGTGTAACGAAAATTGTGATTCCAACATAATTCACTTTTCCAATTAGCACAAGTCAAGATAGACACCTTGACCATGTTTCAACAATGAGGAAAATTTAGACGAGGGGATGTCTCATACTAGGAGTGACTTTACCAAGGAATAAATCACATGCACTATATAATTCAAGCATCTTCTTCTCGCTTAATGGAAATTACACCTTCACATGTTCAACATGAGGTCACTAGTATGGAGGAGGAAGCCTTGACTCACATATCCTTTCTTTCTAACATAGAAGTCCTTGTCAAATGGGTTGATTGGGTTCCAAATACTGGTAATCTATGGGGAAGATGAAACCAATATATGTAGGCTATTGATATATCCTGGTAAATGAAATTCCTCATTGGTAGGACCATCCTCAATTGACATGAATAACATTTGGAAATCTTACACTCCCTCGAGAAAAATTGTGGCCTTTCACTTGCATCGAAGAAAAAATCAGCCGACCCAGTAGCCCAATCTCGATAGCAGGATTAGATTCAAAACCCGCAGTATGATGATTAATGTTTTTAATGTTTAATCATATAGTTATTGTCTTCTTTACAATTGGAGAGCTTGACCCACATAGTGGCTATAATTGTTTTACTTTTGTTGTTTTCAACTAAGTCCATGTTTGGATTTTTTCCTATCCCTCTAGCCAAAGACTCACTTGAGTTTTGTAATCTGATATGTAATATTAAGTTTTTTTGTTAATGAAAATTTACCAAAAAAAGATTATGTTTTAATATATTTTTTTGTGTGGTTCACAATCATGGAGATCAATGACTTTCTATGTCCATGGAATATTATTTGAGGTAGATCCATCGAAATGGATCACTTCTAGTAGGCTCAAATATGGACCCTGATCCTTAGAGTGTCGAGAGACTTTGAACCATGACCTATCAATAATAGAGGTGCTTAACTATAGTGACTTGATAAATTGAACTAACCCTCTCAAATAATTATGTTTTAATATTATTTCTATATATATATATATATATATTTATATATATATATATATTATTGATGAAAAAAATAAACCTAACTCATGTATAAGGATGAAATTTAAATATTTATATTTAAATATTAACTTAGTTTAATTATTTGGATGTGTTGGTTTATATATATACATATATATATCTATATATATAATATATATAATATATATATATATATATATATATATATATATATATATATATATATATATATTTCATAAGATAAGTTACCAAGTCAAAATATTTCATTAGTTTGAACGCTTAAGGGTCATGAAGATAAGATCCCATGAGTTATTATATAGTATTCTACATTACTCTCATTAAGTATCATGTATTGAGTTTTATTACATTGATAAAATTTATAGTTATAGCAAATTTAAGTTTACATTGTTTATTAAATTTCAGTTTACATTTTAATTTACCCCATTTAAATGATGTTTGTCAAAGTGATTATGCAGTTCTTAATGTTGGGAATCACTATTGTTGTTAAACCAAAACTTGCAGGTGTTAGTCAAACATCACATCACCAGAGATAAGGATCCATGAGAGGCGGTTAGTCCATGTCACGAAACACACGGGGAGCATTGGTTTATCCAATGTCCAACAATCTCCCCCCAACATGAGCTTGGTGTGTATCGAACTCGTGTGACCTACCGTATGATACCACTTTTTGGGAATCACTCGCAAGTGTTAGTCAAGGATTGCATCACCAGAGATAAGGATCCATGAGAGGCGGTTAGCCTATGTCACAGAACACACTGGGAGTGTTGGTTTATCCAATGTCCAACACTTAACTGAGGTTAATTTCAAGGATTTTGAAATGAAATTTACTTATGAATCATAATTGAGCTTAGTCATGAAAGATGATCAACCAGTTCCACATTTTGACAAGAATTTATTTGTGGGCTTGATTATTTTCTTGTAAACGATGCCTTCATCCTTTTGTTGGAATTATTATCATTATTTATTTGGAAAGATAAAGGTAAGAAATACATACTAATTTGTGCTCTTAACATATGCATTATGCAGTTCTTACAAAGATTTAGGAATTCAAATTCCTTACCTAATGTATGAAGATGTTAGATTTTTCTCTCAGTGCATTAATGAAATGGTTTACCCTTTTATTAGACATTATTTGTGTTTTTGAAAAATAACAACATCTAATATTTTAAACCCTACCCTATTCCAAAAATATTAAACAATACACTACTACTCAACTACTATTAATGTATTATATTTATTTAATTTCATCTCAAATAAAATTTAAATTTATAATAAATTTAAGTTTGCACTATTTACTCACTTAGTGACGATGTCAAAGGGAAGCCCACAAACATATTACTTCATATGTCTATTTTGGGTGTATAAGGGTTGGGATCTGTGTTTTAACTCACAAAGGATTAAACACATTCATCATAGCAAGCATAAGATACATCACTCATAACAAGTACATTGACTCCCTGCTTGGTGGGATTGCTGCTTCCCTATCCAATGGGTCAGTATGGTTTGATTGTTATCCAAATTTCTCGATCTATGTCTTTGATGAATGTATCAAAGATATTCTGCAACTACAAATCAAAACCACTAGATTCGATATGAAGAAAAGGAAAACAAATATTTCAATCCATACAAGGGGTTGTTTTTGGCATACAAATACCTTGTATCCTATAGTGTTACATTCTCCCAACCAAGATTCAAATTCAACTGTTGTAGTCATTACAGATTCTCAAAATCAAAAGATTGAACACTAGGTCATAAAATGAGAAGTATTAAGTTTTCTAGAAAGTTAGGTTGTTGACATGCCCAAATCTCCAAAAATACTAAACATCACCTTTGCACAAATTCAAGAGAATCCCTCTGCCATTTTGTCATTTCCATGGATATCCACCATCCCAACTCAAAAAATTGAAAGAGAATGCCATGAATACAAACCTTCCCATCTTATACCTTCTAAAGCATCCTCGTCACATCATTTATCCGCTTATACATGTTGTTCCCACATTGAGTTATTTGAGCTTGCACAAATTTTAAATATTTTAGATTTATTAGTCAAGTGTCTTGCCTGTCAAACTTTAGTAAACATAAAGTCTCTTGTACATATTTCCTCCCATAAGAATCATAATCCTAGGATAGGAGAAGCTCCATCTATTTTATTAAACAATTCTTGTCCAAATCCAAAATGTAGTGACATCTCATTTCCACATATATTGTTATGATGATACATGAACTTCCATCTCTTGAAAATCAAGGTCCAAGGATAACAGAGATGTTTAGCAAGATGACACTGCCATGCATGCCTAGATATGGATTAAGATATTTAGAACATATGGACCATCTCATTCCATCATGCTGATTTTAGAACCCTGTCCCAAATGGCTGCAAAAGGCCATCTAAGCCTGAGATGTTTAAGTTTTTCTCTCTCATGGAAGGTTTTCCTAAGCATAAAGTAGATACAGGCTAGATGAAAATAATGATAAACTGGTATTTATTTACTCATCCATATGCCAAGGAATGCAATCTAACTGTATCCCTAGTAGAAAAAACAAATCTTTGATTAAGATGGAAGGAATATATGGATTATATAGATTCATGGATTTCCTTTTATCAATGAAAGAAGCAAGAAGGAAACATGGAAGTGTGGATGTTATTAGCAGAATATTCTTCTTATAAACACCATTTGACAACTTGTGATGGTAGCAAGATAGAATCCACATCTAATTTTCCTCCATATAAAGCAATCATCGTTGGAGAAACACGAAAGGTGGTTAAAGCAATACCTTTAGTCCTCAAACATGACTCAGCCATAGGAATAGAGGGAAGAATACAAAGAGTTAGTGAACAAGTAAATTGGACCAATACTACTTTGAAAGATTTAGATATGCATGCATCAACATCCAATGCACAAAAGGAACAAGTAGAGTCTCTGCAAGTCTCCGCAAATAGTATAAATAAAAGTTTGAATGATTTCTAGTTTTATGTTTCTACAATAGAAGCATTTGTTTGAAAGGGTCATAATGAAGCAACAACATTGTCTTCAAAAATATATGGATAGTTTGAGGAAATTGAAAATGAAATTCACAGAGGTTTTGTGTTGACCCATATAAAAATTGTAGATCTTTCCTCACAATTTGAAAAAGTGTCTTCTACGTCCAAAGATAAAAACATTCCTTCTTCATTATTGTTTAGCCATCATGTCCCTGTACATTATCCAGAAATAAATAGATAGATTTTAGAGTTTGTTTCCTAAAGAAAAATCAAAAAAATCAAAAACCTCATTTGATTCTCATCTACTACCAGTTTATGATCCATTTCCCAATCAGTACTCAAGACATCCTGCTCCTGATTCGAGTTGTAAGGGTAAGCTGGTGGAGATTTGACTGAGATGAAAATGATCCTAGATTGATCTACACAAACTCTTACATGAACCTTAAGATATATCTAATGAAAACACGCTCTTTCAATGACCTCCTTCCTATATGAGAAAAATGCACTCTAGGATTATAAGAGAACCTAATATTATCATTAGACAAACTTCACTCAATCATAGAAATTTATGCTCATAGATGTAACACAGAATGTAAATTCTTATTTTTATTAAAGAAATTGGATATTACAATAGATGGGTATTACAAAAAAAATCTGAAGATCAACAAGACACAAAACTATCTCAAGCCAAACCAAAGGTTGACTACAAAGGCATTTACCAGTTATGATAGCTCATTATAAGCTAGGAATCAGAGGCTTCCTAGCCTGTTGCAAACCCTGTCTATGGACCAGAGTAGTCTAAACCAAAGGACTCTTTACCTATGAAATTTTAGCCACTTTAGATTCTCACTAGGTGCAGAGGCTCTAATGCACAAGATTATCAAACATTCCACCCCTAGACTCTTACACGCCGAGCTCTCTTAAAAATTCTCAATCTCTCCAAAACTACCCATGCCTCGAACGAGGCTCTTTCCCTTTATTTATAGGAGTTGTGGGGAGAGAATTGGAATCTTTGGGTAGTACCATAATATAATAGAATGATTTACTGTAGACACACTAAGATGTGGGTCAATCCTCACCATAAGTCACATAAGTGATTTGAGTCTCATGGACTCATATGGTAAATATTACAAAGTTATTTACACAATAGGGATATGTTTGGAATCCTACGATACCGGTCACACTCATTGTCAAGTGATTAATGTTGAAATATGGAAACAAGAATATTCCAATTTAATTTGTCCTTGAATTAAATTGTGAATTAAAATCGAATTTAGTCTTAACAACTACTTGGAAATAATTAATTAATTTATTGTAAATTAATTATTTGGAGAAATTCAATTTATGAGTCTTTTTGAAGTCATGCAAGAGTTATCTCTTAAATTAAGGAGATAAGATTGAGTTATACTTGAGTTATAATTAGTTAACTCAGTTTACTCAGTTAAGTCCAATTAAATTAGTTCCAAACTATTTGAGGAATTAATAGTGAGTTAACAGTCAGCCGATGCATGCATGCACTCAACGAGTGCTACTCCAGTTAACTGAATATTCCCTCATTAGAAACTCGTGCATGTCTATTCTAAGAAAGACCCATTTGAGATAAATGTCAAGGAACGTGTACTGTCAGTTACATTTGTTTTCTCATGGAGAAAACTCATGCATGCAGTCAAGGATTTATCATTGAGGATTGTGCAGTTTTGAAGGAGAGTTTTCCACTTGGTAACATGAAATCATCCAGAAGGAACAATGCAAGGAAGTAGGAGCTTGGAGGGCAGATGTGGAGCACTTGAAAGGTATGCTTTTGACAAACAATTTAGTGGCTTTTCAGTAACATTTGTAACCTTTTCTGCATTATGAACTCAAAGAAATAAAGAATTTTAATAAAATGTGTAAGAATTAACATGGGAAGCTTAATCGTTGATAATTGTCATTTTTCTATACAGGGAAAGGTGGAAACAAAGAGTTGCCACTCAAAAGGTAAAGAAAGAGGAAGAATAATTGTTGTCCCTCTAGAAGGGAACCGACCGGATGCAAACGAGATCGAGCAGATCAAAGCAGAATAATCCAGGAAAGAAAGAAGGGATACCAATTCGGCGAAAGAGGGAAAGAAAAGTAAAGGATTAACAGCTTGGCGAATCCCTCAGGATCTTTGATCCTGAGGGATCGCTGTTTTACTTATTTTTGTTACCTAGATATCCCCGCCATTACCTTTATATAAAGGAACAACATCGTTGAGCAAAAGGACTTCTGTTTTTTGTAAATTTCAGTTTTAGACAAAAATTTGATCATCGAGTCTCATTGAGACCTGGTTTACTGTACGTTTGTTGATGCGTTAATATAAAAGACTTGGTGTTTATTTCATCTTTGCGTCTAGAGTAATCTAAGGCGGTGTACCAATGGAAGCTAAGGGCCCGGCTCTGAGGGACACTTTCTTTTGATCATTATAACTTGATTTATGCGTGGTTTGCTTATTTTTATTACTCGGTAATCTGATATACCTTTCATATGCTATGCTATGCTCTGCTACGATTAATGCATTAATGGTTTTTCTCAGGAAATCTATGTAATGACTCTGTATTGTATAATTGAATCTTTTCAGAGTTGATCGCATGCTTTTAGTTTCAACCAGTTATTTCCGTTACAGAGCGTCTGTATTGAATATTACTGTCATTTGATTCATTTGAAATCCCGATTATTGGAATCCAAAAGTAATGTTATTCTATTTGGAAACATAGTTGTATTATCCTTAATTGTCAGAATACTATATTAATGCGAGGTGTGCATGTTGGTCGATTACTGCTGTTCCATAATTTATCAATTAGTGCATTCCATCCAGTTTGCTTTAAGAGAGAAGATTGTTATTTCATCGTAGAGTGTGAGTTTGGTGCAATAGAGCTAGTTTGGTTCTGACTTGCGAGATTTAGTTCTTTTGATTGCTGTTCCATTTCCTATTTGTTGTTCCATTTTACTTGATGACGTTCCATTTACTTGCATTCGTTGTTTTGGTGTGAGAGAAGGTCTAAGGCTATAGTGAGCCTCAGCAGTCGTTGCCTAGCTCCCAGACCTATGGTCCATGCTCTAATTTCCTTTCTATCAGTTTCTAGAGGGATGGGTTATCGCTTCCGTACCCTCGACTGATAAGTTGTCTTGTGTGATTCTATCTTTTTGGAGTAATTTAGTCATAGTTTAGCATCTGTTTATTGGTGTATTTTCTGAACGCTATACTACTAAGCATTACTCGAATGAATAGCCTCAGATTGAGCTACTCTTTGCAATAACAAAACGTTCCCGGATTGACTTATTAATGTGGGATAATTAGAGGTGTGGGAGACCCTAGTTATAGCTCTACAGTTTGGCGCTGTTGCTGGGGAAGGAGTATAGCCATTTTTCCTTTACAGATTAGTGCGCAAATTCGCTAGGGGAGAGTTGGATTTTAAAAATGGAAGGTAAGAACCTGCATACGGAGCATGTAAAAGCCCTGCTCCACCGTCCACTCTCCTAGTAGAATTACTGATTGAATCGGATTTAGTAGTTTATTAGAGTGCATGACTAAGCAGAAAAAGCTAGAAAAGAATATCAAACCTACATCCAAACCTAAAAAAGCCAAAGGGTCGGCGACCCTTGGTCGAACAACCTTCATAGACGAAATCTATAAGAAAACTGAATCTCAGCCATCAGTAGGCCCCCGAAAGATTAATTCTAAACAACCTACTAGCTCCCTTCAGGCCACAACATCACCATCTGAAGCCTTTTCTGAGGTGCATAGTCAGACTGATGAACAGGACTTTCAAGAAATTGAAAATTCTATTCCAGAACGACTGCAGGAAGGGAATTTAAGCAATATTTGTGAAGGAGAAGGGGAAACAGGGGAAGTAGGAGAGCCAAGGTCTCCTCCTAGGATAATCCAGCCGTTAAATAGCCTAGATAAGGGGAGCGCGGTAAAAATTATTATTGAAGACACCCCATTTCCTCATATAGAAATTCCAGATAGGGGAAGTGCTATCAAAACAATCCCTGTCAAGGTTGTTCCTTCTCAGCCTAGGAATACCCTCCTAGAAATCCTGGAAGGTTATTGGCATATATTCGATCCCATGGCGTAGAATCAGCCAAATACTCAAACTTCTACATTGCAATATCATATAGTGGATTCCACAGCAAATGCGCCCATGAAAGCAATCCCTCTTCAACACATTCCTACATTTCACAGACTTACATCAGAGGACCCCGATGCATTCTTATTTGAATTTGATGTGCTATGTAGGGGATATGATTACACCACTAACCCCCAGAAATTAAAATTATTCCCCTGCACTTTGAAAGGAGCGACTCTAAGATGGTTTATGGGTTTAGGTGGTGGAGTCATAAATAACTGGGAACAAATGAAAGAATCTTTCCTAAAGAAATATCAGGATTATTGTAGGTCTAGAGAATTAAAAGATGAAAATTTTCAAATGACAGCTAGACCAAATGAAACATTAGAGGAATACGTAGAACGTTTTCAGTGTAATTTACAGAGATCCCCCTATGCATCACTACCTCTGCCTGATAATGTGTTAAAAACTGCATTGGTCAGAGGCATGAAGGAACAGTGGATTGAAACATTAAATATCATCAGAAAATGGGATATTTATCAAGAGAATTTTGGTGACATCATTGATTTATGTATCAGGAGTTCAAGAGGCAGCACAAGGATAAAACCAACAGAATATGATCGGTTTGTCAGAGATAACAAAATATCAACAGAAGGAGTAACACGTGTAGAACTT
>APFE031162465.1:0-29679 GCA_000404065.3 Pinus taeda | reverse complement strand
TGACCCAGCATCATCCTCCAGCTAGAAAGCCCTTCTTCACCTCAAGAAAAGCTTAGATCACCCAACACTATGAATGTATACCAGAAAACCCACAACACTTCTCTATAAGATACAAAATTCCAGCCTCTGGATCTCTGTGATGAGGGATCCATATATAGATGATTATAGGGAGTTGAGTCATCTTCTGGTGTCTTGATTAGTGTCCTCTCTCTGATAGTTCCTGCTTCCACTTGGAGAATGATGATCTCTTACTGATCCCTGGTCGAAAACATAGAGGCAAGTGTCAGAGGGGAAGCTTCTGGAAGATTCCATGGTCTTCGACCTCGCATTTTGTCCCTGACATTTGTCCATTCCTGACCATCGCACCCTACAAAGGAGAAATTTAGTATGCATCATACCTTGTACACTGGGAAGGTGATATGCATCGCACCCCCTGCACCGAGATTTCAGTATGGTCCAGTTTTGACCATTTATGAACAATTTTCAGTGGAGAAATTCTAGGAGATGATGTAATCAGCTGACCTTGTTCCTTTAGGCAGTGGAACAACACTTTTAGGGACTTAGGAGCCCTTAGTTTATGGACATTTATGATTGGGGTTGATGTGCCCAAAAATGTCTATAACAAGGTATGTAAGTTAAGGATTGTTATATGCATTGAGCTTATGTACATGTATTTTGATGTCATGGTTACATACATGATGGATGCTATTTGATTAGTATAGTCATATGCACATGTGTCATGAATGAGAGTAACTTGTGGTTATATGCATTGCTATTTTTGTTTTATGTTAGATAACTTGATGATTAGGTTACATGTCATTGATGAGCATGATAGGTTAACTTGTTGTTATATGCTATTAACTTGAAGATTAGGGTTATAACATTAGTATCTTGATGTTATATGTATCATTCTCAATTGGATTGGACTATGCATATGGTTATGGTTACGATATTCAGGTATGAGATGACATATTTGTGATGACATTGCACACAGGTTGTTATGCATGAATGATAAATCCTTACGAGTAATGTGAACATGTTAGCTAGTTACTGTTATGGATACCATGATTTATGTTTTAGTTGATATGTTATGAAGTTGTATCATGCTAACTTAGATTGATTATCCAAAAAAGATACATTAAGGTATGAGTTTGCTTATGTTGTCTATTTTATGTTTGAATGTTTGATTACATCATATAGTTGATTTAGTGAACATGGTATGTAGAAAGTTGTTTGAATGTTTGATGAATTGCATAATATGAGTATGTGTTCTAATGATCTTGTTTTAAGATGATTGTACTAATACATATGTGTTGAGACAGTTGCTATGCACTTGACGGTAGTGGGTGATAGTTGTAGCATTATGTCTAATGACTATGGATGATGACATGATTATTAGTCTTAGTAAATGTTAATTGATAGATATGATTGCATTGATATTTGGAACATGTGGTTGACGTCTATGAATAGTTGCAGGGTAACATGATTAGTATTAGTGTGATGAGGTAACAATTGATTTGTTTATAAAACTAATAGTTGGATGATGTGATAGTGCATAATAAGACTCAGTTGCAACAAGGTAAATGTAAAAGAAAGGAATTAGACAAGAATTCCTTTGCTTATGTTTGGAAACCCTAATTCCAAACAAATGAGTTGCTTGCATATAGGGAGTCTTATTAACCTTGATTTTGTCTGAGATTATGTGGATATGTAATATAGTCATGAACATGTACTTGATAGGTATATTAGCTAGTCTCTTGCTGTAGGAGGATCTTTCAAGGGAATTGGAGTCCCTTGAGAGATGGCATGGATGTGTTCAATTGCAAGAAATGTGCTTGGCACAGCAAGTTAGTGTAACCAATGTATTATTATTTTTATTTATGCATTGATAGTTATGTGTTGATGGAAGCATGATGGAGGAGATTGCATGGAAAATAGATTGCCACAAAATCTTGAAGAAGGCTCAGGTTGAGATTTTATTGGGAACCATGGATTGAGTCAAGGTTTTTGTTTTTAGTTTAGTGCTTCTGGTCTTTTGCAATTATTTTTCTTGATTTTCAATTTTACATGTGTCTAGTGCATAACTATGCCATTTTATTATAGTGTTGTGTTGTTATTGGTTTTCATTGTTTTCTTCTTGGTTGTTTCTTGGTATTGAATTTTATGTTTTGAGTCTTGGGAATTGTTTGAGAAAGAGGAAAGTTAATGGAGCTTAGGGAGAGTTGTCTCGTACCCAATAGGTAATGTAAGACACAGATAAAGCTCTGTGCATGAGTAAGTGCACCGAAAGGTAAGACTATGACAATCCATTGGACTAGTTGGTCCATAGTGGTAAACAGGTAATGGCAGTACGGACATGAGAAAGGTAACGAGAAAAGGTAAAGTAAATGGACCTGAGATGTCAGATGGATTGACTAATTTGGGAACAATGGTTCTCAATGTTGTGCATGAACAAAGGAAGTTCTCTTAACCTTGACCCTGATATCTAGTATTTAGGTTGTGATCATGATTGCTTTGTGTTAATGATTATATGCATATATGTATGGATGTACGTTGTTATCTAATAGGGTCATCATGGATCATGATATTTTTATGCTAATGTTTATGTATATGTATGAAGGTGTCTATGTATCTATGTCACTGTCTAACAAGATCATCAGGAATTGTTCTGGTGGAGGAATGATTGCTTATGTAGGAAAATGACATGAAGAGGTTCCTAATCTTACAAGGAATCCATTGAGAAGAGTAGTCATAAGAAATATATGGGGTCAGTATCATGTTGTTATGAGTTGGTAATATGTGATTATATTAAGTCTATGTTATGGACAGGTTATACCAAGGGATACATCAATGAAATGAAAGTAGAGTGGTCTGCGACATGCTAGGATAAGCATGAATAAGACACTGGAAGCAAGGTTCTTGGTAAGGAAAATGTGGTTTTAGATGTGTGGTATTATTGCTGTGCATATGTTGTATATGTTATACATGTTGCATCTGTGATGATTGTGCGAATGTAGTGTTGTGCATATGTAGTGTGTGTACATGTTGTTTATGCAATGTTATGTATATGGTGTTAGTACAAATAGCGTTGTATGAATGTTGCATATTTAGTGCTGGGCATATATGGTACTATGTGCATGTTGGATATATGGTGTTGTGTACATATTGTACTATCTTCATGATGGATATGAGGTGTTGTATGCATATGGTGCTCTATGCATGTTGGATATGTGGTGTTGTGTACAAATGATGATATGTATATGTCAGATATTAGTGCTATGTACATGTGGTGTTGCGTGCATTTTGTACCGTGGTGCTATGTACATATGGTGTGGTGTGCATGATTGTACAAGTGGTTCTATGCGCATATGGTGCTGTGTAGATGTTGTACAAGTGGCGTTGTGTTTAGTTGGTGGTGTGTACATGTTGTGCATGTGGCGCTATGTACATGTGGTGTCGCGTACATGATGTGCATGTGGTACGGTGTACATGTGCTATTTTGTACACATTGTACAAGTGGTGTAGTGTACATGTGGCATTGTGTACATGTTGTGTAGTTGGCGCCATGTGCATGTGGTGTTGTGTACATGTTGTGCAGGTGGTGTCGTGTATATGTGATGTTGTGCACATGTTGTCTAGGTGGTGCGGTGTACAAGTGGTGTTGTGTACATGTTGTACATATGGTATTAGTGCATGCGTGGTATTGTGTGCATGTAGTACATGTTGTTTTTTGTACATGCGGTATTATGTATGTGCATTATGTATTCGTCATATCGCGACATGTGTATTCATTGTGTTGTACTCTGTGTGGGTAGATGTATTATGTGGCATTGTACATCGAGTATAGATGTATGAGTTCTGTTGTATATCAGGTGTATATGTATGGAATTTTTGGTAACACATGTTGTGTGTGGAATGTATGTTTTGTGATGTACATTGTGTACAGATACATGTTGTGTTTTGTCATACACCAGACATATGAGTATGTATTATGTTGTGATGTACACTGGGTGTAGGTGTATGTGTTGTATGTAACATGTATATGCATGTATTGCATGGTGTGGTATGTTGTGTGTGGTTGTAGGTATGGGATGTACACTATCTGTGTGTGCACATGGTTGAGGAGAAGGCACTTGGTGTTTTTCGGGTATGGAAATCGGTCCGGAGTGTGTACATAATAAAGACAAGGTAGATGTTGTTATAGATATGATCTGAAAGTGTGAGATAATAGAAATAAACCCATAAATAACAAGATCTGAATATAGATAGAAATGTTTCTTTATTGATCAAACCCTTAAGGTAGAGCAACACCATACATTCCCTCCTTAAGGAAGGAGAACACTTCAGAAGCCTTATGCCTATTCGTAAAATAATCCTCGACATCTCTCAATGGGGAGTCTCTAGCCTCTATATAGGCCTCATACATACAATACCATGGGTCATTACGATGGTTCCTGTAACAACCCAAAATAAACATGTAATTAATTATATTAATCAAGTAATTATAATCAACATGCAATTATCAACTAATTAACATCAAAGTTCGAAACTATTAGTAGAGACACTTACTTGTGATTTTAGATGAAGTCAGCTAACTGCAACAAGGTTTTGGGGATGACTCTCCACCCAACCGAAGGCTTAGTTGCAAAAAAACTTGCTACAACTGGTCACCCCAGAGCCCTCAATCAACGTAGTACTACCAGGGTATCCTTTGTCTCACAACACTATTCTCCCAAGAAAATGGATGGTGGAATCATGGAATGATAAAATGCCTGTCATCTTCCTCCATGTCTATTAAATAGAGCAACCATTAGAAGGGGAAACACATGCACACACTCCATGTGTCAACATGCAACTTTACTGCTTTCTTGTTTTATTCTTTTGTTTTTACTTTTTGATAGCTTTACTAATTTTTACTGCTTTCTTGTTTTATTTCTTATTTATATTTATTTAGAGCATGCAATTAAATTATTTTATTATTATTTATTATTTATTTACTATTACTATTTATTTATTTATTGCTTATTATTTATTTAATATTATATATTATTTATTTATTATTTTATTACTTATTATTATTTATTTATTATTAAAGGACATTACATTTATTTTGTTATTTATTACTTCATGTAACAGTCCTGACACCCTCTGCTGAACTAGTATAACCAGTAGGCATCGAAAGTTTCACAACACCCAGAAAATCCCAAGGAATCTCTATCCTTTTTCCCACTTTCGGAATCAGGTGTAAGCCACCTTGATATGTATGCTAGTCTAAGGATGGTCCCAAGGCTCACGCCTGACTCAGATCTCATCTGCCCCAAGGCAAGCACCTGTTACTGAATGACTCTGGGCATCTCGCAAGGTTGGCCCACTCCCTCCACAACTCACTAAGGCACACAACCCCAGGCATCGAAGTCCTTAAACGCCGACCAGACTTCGGCATCCCAATCTAATAACACGCACCTAGCCTAGAACATCAGGCACTTGGCTTCCTCAAGATGGTCCCATAGCCCTTCAAGAGCTATCCATCAAGAGCTACATAAGACAAAGGAACCACTGGCATATGTAGTGTCGATTGAGTTTGTCCCTAGCCCATATGGTGTTACTTATTCTCCCTCGTGCGTATGGGCTCACATGAGATCATCAAATAAACTGGCTCTCTCGACCCATTTGTGGAGTCTTGTCAATCATCTCACCTCAACATGCAACCCATGCATTAGCTATACCATCATAATATCATTGAAAATAATTCACATGCCAAGTCTTGCATGTTATCATGAGAACATTCATCATTGTTAATCACAACAATATGAATAATAACGAACTGCATGCTCATGCATGTCATAAATTTGTATGTAACTATCACATGCTTCACCCTATGAAATGTGATCATAAGTTATAACATCAACATATTTGCACCAAAGACATATCATGACTTCACATAATAAATGAACCACATGTCAATAAACCTCATATTATAACATCATAATTCCTATGCCCTGTTATGCATATCATATTCCTCATGACCATACAACACTATTAGCGTAACAACTAAACAAATATGTGCATCATTATCCTTATATCATCATATCATAAAACCTCATCCCAACATTATAGTCAACAATCCCATGTTGACATAATCGTTTACTGAAACCATAACTAAGATCATAGTGTATGATTTAGATATATTGATAAAATTTAAATAATAGGACATAATTTAGGCATTTCACAAAAAAATATAAAAAAAATGTTCCCTTTACATGATCCTAATTTCATAGGAAAATTCATCATTATAATCCAGTTACTTCCCTTGATCTTTGTGTCAAATCTTCATAAAAGCTTTTAAAATCCCTACTTTGTTTTGAGTACTACTACCACTTCAATTTTTTCTAAGAATCTTGATAGTTTTAACAACTAAGATCATTTAGTTTACTTATTTTAAGGTTCACTAACCATCAAAGGAAAAATAAAAACCATAATTCTATCATCTTAAATACACTTCTTTATAACACTCATGGTTTTTGTCATAAATTGGATTAAAATGAGCATGTACACCATAAATCTAATAATCTATCACTTCGGTGTTATTCATTAGATGTATGCCCCAAGGAAGTAGTATGAGCTTTAATAGTCTTCTCTAATCTATGAAATTCCATATTAATGTTATTCAATGGGGAACCACCCTTAATTATCCATAATTGTTGACTGGGTAGGAGATTATTTCTATTATGCTTAGGTGCATCCTCTTTCCCCATTTTGTCTTTCTGTTACCTTCCAATGAGTGATGATTTGGTCTAGTTCCATCATACTTTCCATGGCTCCTTCAAAATGACTATCATTATTATAACAATCATTAAACTCCATTCACCACTATTATAAATATTCCAAAACCTACCACCATGCTTTAGGATAAGCTATTGCATTTGTGAATTTCTTACCATTTTTTATGCTACAAATTGGAATCTCATATTTCATTTGTGAACATCCATTCAACTTTCCTTACAACACATCATCTTGGATGAAGTATCTATTTAACATTATTTTATAAGTATCTCATCCTTATTACTTTTCAATAAGTTAATTGTTTTCCCTCACTTCATAATATGACATTTATACATATTGGTCACATTAGTCTGCATGGAAGTACATATGAATGTATACAAAATTAATTATGTTTCTCAATCCATTGTATTGTTTTTCTCCATCTCTCTAAGAGGCCACATCTTCAAAATAGGGGTAACCAAATAATATTTCAGTACCTAACTTATAATTTATTAATTTTCCATTTAACACTAGATTTCCATTTCCAATTTACTTATTTATTACACTTTATTTACTTAACCACATAATCAAACAAAGATGACAGTTATCAATAAATGATGAGAGAGGCGAAAAAGAGTTTGCCAAATTTATCCTTTGGTTAATTGATGAAGATGGGAAACTTGTTAATGTTGTTGTTGTTTTTTTTAAGGACATCTGAATTAGAATTTTACTATTGTTGTGGATGCATTGAGGCTTAGAAATCGGCATATCATATTTTCCAGAATTTCAAGAAGCTAGAAGGTCAAGGCATCAAGACGACTTATCACTTGGTGCTTATTGTGCAGCCTTGAGCGTAAACATATGAAAACACTTATGTGTGAATCTTATGACAATGTTTAAATTAGGATAGTAGTGAGGCATTTTATTGAGAGCAGTAAACTAATAAATCACTCTTGTCTTCCATGCATAAGACAATCCTAAAATTGTTAGATTATTCAAATGCAGATGCAATGCATGAAAGGCTACCAAGTCACAACTATAGATCAATCATCAGATCTCATAATATATTTAGAATAGAGAGAAGACTCATCAAATTCATGAGATTTTACCCAAAACAAAAGTGCCAAACTTGATTATTTCCTTAAGGTATGAGGCAAGCTAAAAGATAGAGAAAACACATCAAACCTTATGAGATGCCACTATTCTAGTTAGATTTATCATTGCAATTTCAGATCAGACCTCTGTAATAAATGGATTATTCTTCTAACAGTCAAATCAATCAGCCAAAATTAAAGTCAAGAACGGATGATACAAGAATCCAAACTCTTTAAGTGTCCTGGTGATTATTATGTGCTATCTTTTAGAGTGTTTTAAGATCTTATTATCATTAGTTTCAAATGTGATTAGCCACTGTAAAAGAGATCAGACTTCTCAAATCCTTATATCCAAACTTACCTTCAACCTTATTGCTAATGCAAACAATTCTCTTTCACCAATGAACTAAAATTACGTAAAATTTCAGAAATTAAATTTATGACAGTAGTTAGGTTCAGCAAATATAAGTGCAACAAGTAAAGTTATGACAGCAAAGGGAATGCCTACTGCAATCAGATATATCAATCCTCTTAAAAATCTTGTGACAGTCACTTAAAATTTGTGATGAAATTAATTAATTAAATGCCCAAATGTGCTTAAGATATTTTTTTTTTTTGAAATATGAATTTAATGCCACCGTTGTGTAAATTTTATTTCACTGAAATAGGAAGGCAAAGGGTAAAATATGAAATGGTGTGGAAGGAATTAAAACTGAAAATTATATTCTTTTAACCATCAACAAAAATCCATCAAGTATATCAAAAATGAATGCGTATAACAACAACAAAACATTTCTGAAATGAGAGAGAGACAGGAATCCAATACCTTTAACAACTTATGTTCATCCTACTTGTAACCAGACTATTACAACACTTTACTTCATCTAAATTTTGTTATTGAGAATTCAAAAACAAAAAAAAACACTTAAGCTGGAAAGAAATCCACCCAATGCAATTAAAAAAATTCAGGACCTAGCTTTACCTTAACTGTTATTGAGTAATGACTGATGTGTACAGAGCTTCTCTCTACTATATTGAGCCTTGCAACTTTCAAAAAGTAAATCCATTCTTCTTAGAATGACCAATAGGCTACACTCTGCACAATATCGAGCAAGGATCAAGCAAACCGCAAAAGGCAATTTAAAAAAATGATTATGAGCTCATAAAGAATATAGTTTCACCTTATTTGTTTTTGAATATTCATGATATCGATGAATCTTCTCCCGACTATGTTATGCATGATCAGTTCTAAAACACTCTCAAAAGGAACAAATAAACTAGGATCTATACTAATTAGAACCAGGTCAACAAGGAAGCCACCTAATGCAATTTAAAAAGCAATGGATGCATTGCAAACATATCTTGACCTTAATTGTTATTAAATAGTTTCCTGCAATGTTGAACCATGCATTTTTCCAAATATAAATGCCAAAGTTACGAAAAACGACAAATAAGCTATGATCTCAAACAAAGCTAGCAAGCAACCCATTAGATACAATTAAAAAGAAACATGGACGCATCCAAAACATATTTTTACCTGTTCAAAACATTTTTTCTCCTCCAAAATATAAACCCAAGATATTGTGAGCGAGGAAGCAATAAAGTATATCAGCGGGGCTATTACCTACTCTGCTAAGCTCTGCAATTTTCTAAACCCAAAATGTTGTGTGGAAATATCAAAATAATTTAATTGCATAGAGAAATGCTGTTATCTAGACTTAAAATGTCAAACCCTAAATTAAAAGTAAAGTAAACTGCAAACAAAGTGCCCTGAAATAAAAGTCATTAAACCTTAATTGTGCCCTGAATAGAAGTCATTAGATCATAAATGTAGTTATTTCATTCAATCCCACTATCGGTAATAAAAAATCATCCTGTTTTGTTCTAGGTATTTTTCTTACCATTAAATAAAAGGAAATGTGGAGCAAGAATTGGATTAAATAAAATATAATGAAAAAAGAAAATTGTCAAAGCAAATTTATTTCATTCTTGGTATTTTTCCTATAGTTGAGTAAAAATATTATAGACGGAGCAAGACTAGATTCAAATCAAATGAAGAAAAAAAACAATTATTTAGACGGAGTGGTGCTTGCATTAAATCAAATGAGTAAAAGTTAGGATTCAAACCAAAAAAAACTTAACATACTACTTCCATTGATAAAATTCAGCATGCCGACCTAATCTTTCTAATCTACCCTCCATAGATCTGATGACCGTTTGTCTTTCTCATCTCATCAAAATAGGAAGGATGTGACATTATTGCTAAATTTATTTCGCTACTATGAAAAACACTTTGAAGTTTTTTCAAAGCTATAATTTCGGAATGATGTCTATCAGATTTAATGTAGGAGATATCCATGATATAATAATTGTAGGGCATTTCCTTAGCCTGGTAGCCGATCTCAAAGGGGTCCTTACGAACTGCACAACGCAAATCATTGCCTAGATGCTTTTGAACGATTTCGATCATGGGCATCGCCTCCATGACACTTCTTGAAGCTGGAGGTGGTCCACAACACCCACCATCATTCTGCATAAGTTGCTCGATAAGCCAATTGAGGCCAAGGCCCATGAATTAACCAGTCATATGGGAGGGAAAATGCCTCAACAAACATGCGACAACACTTCTTGACCATATTTAAATTCCAACTGAATTTATCTACAATATTTCAAAAATCCAACTATCTAACTCAACTCTTCATATTGAATCCCACGGAACAAAGGCCAAACTTCAACTTGGATTTCACAAGACAAAATAGAGCTATAAAGATTAGGAAACTAGGTTCATTGAATGCTTAGTTACAATAGAAAGCAAGCAGAGATTTGGAAAATCGCAAGTTAGAAATCATAAAATGCACAATACTTCTTAAAAATTTGCAGAACAAAAAGGACTCTGGAAAGCCAAATCCAACTATTCTCCATCCAATAGGCCTTTAAAACTCGAATCTTCGGCACTTAGGTCATCAGAAATGGCAATAACTTGCAGTCTTAGATAGTAAACAACCAAACAAGAATTTGTCCGTTAACCTCTTGAAACATGTAAAGTCAATAGAGGCTATAAAATATAAATAACTTCCAATTTAAGTTACTAAATGGAACCAACAAACTTGACTACAAGCATAAAACTCACAGACTTTAAAAATTTCCAAGTTGATTGCTCAGTGTTATGTTAGCAATATTTTTCATTTCTTTTCTTATATTTTTGAGTAAAAGGCTTTTTCTTGACTGTAGGACATTTGCAAATAATAGAAGACTAGGCTACCGTTCTTCTAAAAATCATATATTAAATGATCAACCTTAGGCTTAGCATCTAACTTTCGTTAAATCATTTAAATCGAAGTTTTCTACATTAAAATGTCTATAGACCCTAAGAGTTGAACCTCCATTGATACCATATGTAACAACCCAAAATAAACATGTAATTAATCAGATTAATCAAGTAATTATAATCAACATGAAATTATCAACTAATTAACATCAAAGTTCAAAACTATCAGTAGAGACACTTACCTATGATTTCAGTTGAAGTCTTTAACGGCAGCAAGATTTTGGGGGTGACTCTCCACCCAACTGTATGCTCATTTGCACAAAAACTTGCTACAACTAGCCACCCCCAAGCCCTCAATCAACGCATTACTCCCAGGGTATCCTTTGTCTCACAAAACTATTCTCCCAAGAGAATGGAGGGTGGAATCATGGAATGATGGAATGCCTCTCATCTTCCTTCCCATCTATTAAATAGAGCAACCATTGGAAAGGAACCACATGTAACTTTACTGTTTTCTTGTTTTATTCTTTTGTTTTCACTTTTTGATAGCTTTACTCATTTTTACTACTTTCTTGTTTTATTTATTATTTATATTTATTTAGAGCATGTACTTAAATTATTTTATTATTATTTATTATTTATTTACTATTACTATTTTTTGATTTATTGTTTATTATTTATTATTTATTTTTAAGGGACATTACAGTTCCCTCAATACCATCTATCTAATACCATGGGCTTATTACATTATTGCTAACTACTTGTGGTCCCTTACATGATACGCGTTAACCACTTTATTTATTACTATGGCCCATCCCATTATTATTGTATTCCCTTGGGTACCTCCCTTTGTAACCCATACTATCCCCCCTAGGTATACTACAAAAGATAAGGATTGACTAAAAGATAAGTATTAGTATTTTATTTTAGTTTAATTATGCATGTTATTTATGATTCTAGTCTATGATGATTACATGTGATCTATGATTTTGATTTATGATGGTTACATGTGATTTATGATTTTGATGGTTATGTTTTGAGCTAACCTGATGTGATATATTTATACAGGTTCAATGGTCAAATATGCTAGTTTGACTTCTTTTGGTAGGAGCGAATATGATTGCAAATGTACCTTATTTATGAGCTACCAATGATGTATGACATGAATTTATTTTAATTTATTTTAAATCTAATGTAATTTATGTGCTTGGTACACGAATGCATGAAATTCCCAGTTGGGTGATTGAAATCGGCTAAAATAATTTGAAACAACAAAAGGAATTGGAAAATGCAACAGTATGCTAGTAAATAATTTGGGAATAGGGCAATTGTGGGACAATGGTACCCAATAGTGTCCATTGATTTCCATGAGAATACTATGACCAATAATATGGTTTCGAGGGAGGGATATGCCTTGGTTTTTGTATCTTCAGATGCGATGAAGCCTTGCCAAGGGATGTACTGCCTGAGATGGGAGTGCCAATGGAACTTGAAAGGTGAGTGACTGCATAAAAGGGGTGACCAGATTGCTTGAGGGACTATGTAGCAGAGAAGGGAAGGTGCGGGATATATTTGTTTTGGTCATTAGCATTGCCAAATGGAATTAGATGCAAATTGGGAATGAGCCTTGGAACAATGAGGCCATAAATTTTCACTAGTAGGACAAGTGGTTCAAGATTGTATTGTTGGACATGGGATATAGTTTTACTGTGGCAGTGTATTCTGGACTGCTTGGGAAGGAGGTGAATCCTGCGATTACATGAGGGTGGAGGTGTGAGCCTCTAGATTCCCTTGTTGCGGATGTAGGCATCGTATCTTTTTATTCGCTGGTTGAGAAAATGTGTATATGCATATATTATTATAAATATTATATCGAGATAGATTTATAAAGTTCCATCGGAAGTATGGTTTTTTTCTAGTTGAAGAAAATGTGTATGTGTATATGTGGTTATTATAAATACCATAATGGGTTGTATTATAAAGCTCCAGTAAATGATATGTTTGCCATGTTTCAACAGTGGTCATTGTAAATACTACAATGAGATGTGTTATAAACCTCTATGGGAAATATATTTTGTTTTCAATAGTCTTGTTGGTTATAGGTTTCATTAAACACTGAGGACAGTGTTCCCCCAAGGGGGAGGGTTCTGTAACAACCCTAGTGAAAATTCGATGTAAAAATATATATATAAGGCCATAGTGACGGGACACGTAATCCAAGCTGTATGGTGGGGGAAACATCCTAACGGGTGTTCATATGGTTTATTATGGCTAAGGAAATTGGTTAATGCAATGACAAAGGTTTTAGAAAGGCATGAGAGATTTATTGACATTGTTTCTATGAAAAAAATGGAAATTAGGAGAAAAGGAAGGTGAAAGGTCATAGTTTCATGGGAGGAGGAAAATGAAGGAAAATAATGGAAAATGAAGAAAATAGAGGCCTCACTAAAGAAATGCTTCTAAGGATCAATGGGCAAGACTTGATTAGTTTAGTTTTGGAGCTCTCTCATTATTCTCTCTCTCTCACATACTCTTGATACTTAAAGTTTTCTTGGACCACTCTTGGAGGGTGTGGCATACTTGGAGTTTTGGAGCAAGAAGGAAAAGGAAGAGAAGGAAAGTACAAGAGGGCATCAGGATCAATAACTACATCATATTTTCTTTTAGGTACCGAGTTACATGTATGATTTCCTCACTAGTTTTTGCATGAATGGCACATGCATGTGGTTTCCTGGTTATGATATGTCATTGTCATGGAGGATTGCTTGGATTGATAGTGGATTACCTAGCCTCACCATTTCATGGATAGCCATGGTGATTGTGGGGTTACTTTCATTGTTTGTTTTTGGTTGGTTTTCATGTTTCTTTAGCTTGGAATTGAGTTACTAGTTCCTGGACCCTTGGTTGGAAAAAAACTCTAGAGCCCTATAACAACTTGGGTTGCATTACTATCCCCATAGCGTTGGTTTGACAAATGATCTGTAGCCCTTGGTGGGTTGAGTCACTAGTCCTAGAGCCTTGGTTGGACAAACACTTTGGAGCCTAGTGGCAACTGTGGGTTGACATACTTGTCTTGGAGCCTTGCTTGGAAGAAACACTCAAGAGCCCTAGATGGTTGGGATAGAGACCGATCAGATGATGGTTTTGTGATGTTTGACCATGAGGTGGAATCATTGTTTGATGAATTGAGGTGGATGGACTCTCGAAGCCCTGGATAGTTTTGGATTGATGTGTTGTATGAGATGCCACACTCATGCTTGGAAGATGGCATGGGGTGAATGGCAGAAGAGAGATTGGTCTCAACCATTCTACGGTCGGGTGGAATGCGGAAGTCCCATCCCAAGTTTGGATTTTTCATCATTGATGAAAGGTTATTTCCCCTTGTATCTCTATGAGAATTATGATGGATTATATGTGGTTTATATGGCTGTGATTCCATTGGTATTTTTGTCCTTATTATGTTTGTTATGCATGTATTTTAGGACAACATCTATGGAGGACGCTCATAAAGTTATTACTTGTTATTGAATGACAAATGTATCTATGACCTAATGCATGAAATGGAATCTAATGTGGTAAGGAGACAATGCTTCATAGAGAATATCAGATAAGTATGAGACCCCTATACTCAACACTATTAATTACACCTGTAGATTACACATTTGCAATATGTTTGATAAAATGTCTGTCATGGCTAGTAGGGGTCCAGTCTAGGTCTTGAACAAGTATTTTCTTTAGTACTATCATTTCCATGTTATTTTACTGATTTGAAGAGATGGTTCAATTTTTGGCAGTGACCTGGGCTCTGGGCCTAAAAACGTGGCTCAAATCCAGGAGTCGCTAACATAGCACTAATACATTGGGTATTTGGTCCTTGGTAGGCAAGCTTGTGAGAGCAACTACATGTTTATAGTCACATGCATACCTTGTCACGGGAGAAAATTTGGGTTCAATTCATCTAAATGCTACAGGGGTTGGGCACTTGGAGTGGTGGACTAGCTCTAAGGTGTCCCGAAGCACCTTAGAGAGGTCTGTGTGTTGTGTTTCTGTAGATTCCATTTTCTTAAGGTTACCTAGGAGGTTGAATCATATCATAGTAGCCTCTTGTCACCTGTTTACCCTGATTGGTCTATTGCTTAGGTAGATTTGGGAGGAGAGTGTTACAAAGTAAGGTTTGGTGTGCTATCAACATGAGTAGTTGGGTCTCGAAGAGGGTCAATTACATACCCTCATGCAACATCCGACATCACATAGTTCTCCACATGACTCAAGAAAGAATCAATATCATTAATGCATATTTGATATTCCATAACATACATTCAATATTCTCCAGTCCTTAAAAAAACATTATAATTGTCGACTTTCTTGTCCTTAAATATCAGGTGTAACAAAGCATTCATCTGTTGGTGCATAGAAATAGAAAGTAGGAAATGTAATATCCCTTGCTGAAATCTCCCTAGGCCTAGAACCTGTTTCAGACCATCTTCTCTAATCTCTGAGTCAGAATAATAGGGATGATTCCCCAACTCTTTTGATTCCAACAATAAAATTTCTCTACGCACTTCAAGAGGGAATGAATCAAAGTAATATGCCGCTAAATCCCAAGAAAATGGGAAACCATGTTTATCCACCACATGAAAAGTGCCACCTATTCTACAGGGTGATTCTCATACAAGGAGGGATGGAATCTATGACTAGAGAGTGGTGTATGAAACCACAAAGAGAATCATAACCTGCAGAAAAAGTAGAGGGGTTAAACACTACCCCTTTGAAAATCGACCAAAAACGACAATATTGTCCCCCAAATCCCATAGGAGGGGACCTAATTCAAGGACAGTTTTCAGTTCTCCACACAAGAAAGGCATAAGACATATAAAACCTCACCATCAAGGCACCACTTGACAACATATAAAACAAAAAGACACTATAGGGCTAGACCCAATTCTAAAGACAAATGGTTGCACAAAATCCATGATGCCAAACTTGAGGAAACAATGAGCGTCCACAATTGAGTAAAAAAAAAAACCCACATCACTAGAATAGGGAGTGAAAAAGTTTTATGAAAGATAGATCTTATGGAAACCCAAACTACATAAGGAAACTCTAAGTAGAAAAATTGAGAATTCTCCATTTTGCATCGAGACATAAAAATGCCAAAGATACCAATAACCACAAACCAACACTAGATAGGGATAATAAATACATGTGAAATTAGTATCTAGGAGGGGTGAACTGGCATAAACAACCACCAACTCAAAGAAAAGCTCATTCAATGTGTTGTCCAAATATAAAACAAAAAACATTAGCCCTCCATGTTCATAAACATGAAAGTAAGCTCAAATAAAGAAACCACTTTACCACCAGAGTCTAGTTCCTCAATAGTCAACCCAAAATGAGTAGCAAGTGGGCTAGAGCATGTGTATCTCACTACACCATAAAACTCAAAGTGGGAGTGTGAAGAGTTCACCTCACCTCCACTGCTATGCACAACGTACCTCTACCACCTTAATGCCGCTCACATGAATTTATATTAATAGGACGTGAGGTGTAAAACCAAAGTCCACCCATATTTTTTGTGCCACAGCACGATGAAACAGTGAGAAGTATATTCTCATCCCTCCTTCCAAGAAATCTTCGTTTTCATCCCGTATCACACCCCAAGCGGGGAATATATAAAAATAAGTTAGTTTAAGTTGTTGAAGGGCTAATTTCATTAGCTAATATATCTATTTAAAAAGTTTCTAATTCAATAAGTATCCTTTCATTACTCATGAAAGGCACATCGCTTGGTTACGTATATTGGCTTGATGATGCTTTTGGTCATTTTTTGTTGATAGTTGGGTTTTTTTTTGTTATTGTTTTGATGTAAATTTGACCAAGGAGTGTTTTATAAACTCATGGCAAGTATGGGGATTTCTTGGTTCATTATAGGTCTTGTAAAAGAACATGTATATTTCAAAAGTGTACTATATGTTTGCATAGGGTACAGGTGTCATCTCATCACTTATGGATTTGAAGAACAAATGTGAAGGAGAAGGAAGTGTGGTATATTAAGGAATTTGTTGTGTAGATGAGGGAGTACAAGATATTGTAGATAATGTTCATGCTTTTGGAGGACCAAAAGCTCCTTAGTTAGGAGGAATGATCTAGGTGGTTCTAGAGAGGTTTAGAAATTAGAAGTGGCTTTGAAAAGATCAAAGACAAAAGTTCTCAGATTCTATTGAAACCATGACCAGTTCAAAGAGCTCATATTCTTGATTCCAATGCCATAGAAAACCTTGAAGTTCAATTCCATATGAGAAATTTATTACAGTTTGAAGTTTGTACCAAAAAAGAAAAAGAAGCCAAAATTCAACTAGATCATACCACGTGGAACTCCCAAAGGCTGCCACATGACAACCCAATCAATAAACTAGGTGGACCATAGCAAGTGATGTGGAAATATCACAAGTCAAAACATGGCATCTAAGTGACAAGAGTGGCATATGATGTTGACAAATGAGAGATTTTCACATGGCCCAATCACATGGTGCCTAAAATTAATCCCATGTGGCATTGGTATGATGCAACCTACATTTTTGTCTTATTCACATAGTTCTAGGAGTCGTTACAATATGGACATACTATTTCCATATATTATATGGTTTGAAAATTAAATTAAAACCAAAATTTGGGCATTAAAACCATATCAAAGAAAAATTGAGAGTCCATGGGTTTTGAACCCAAAACCACCCCAACAACAAGTAACTTAATATGATTATGCCAACCATTGTACCCATAACACACTTTATCTTATTCATCCCCGCACTTTGTGATAAAATGTCATTCAAATGGTTCAAAGGGGAGCATGGAGAATACATAAGAGATGAAGGCATAGGCGAGCCAATGACGACATGAATCTCAAGAAAATTCTCAGAATATTGTTAAAACATAGTTAAGGAATATTTCAAAGAATATTCTCTGTGAAGAATCTTTGAGCAATCTTTAAGATCTTGTGGGAGCAGAATTTGGAAGGTGTCAGAAATATGTCAACTTTATACTCATTTGAACTAGTTTTTCACAAGGAACACAATGGCATGATAAATTTCTTCATCTGAGTAGACAAATTTCAGCACGCCCACATAAGATAATCTTTAAGGAATCTTTGAGATTCCCGGAGACCCCAGATTTGATTGAGTTAGAAAGGGGTTGAGTATAAAAACAAAATTCACTCTTTTTCACCAGGAATTCAACCATGCATTCTATTTATTCAGCAAAGGTGTGTAATTTTAGGCCATCCCTAGATAATGAGGTGTAAGATGCACTAATGCCATGTCTTCTTTTGATTTTTATTGAGATGATGCTTTGATTTTGAGATCCTTATTTGCTACTATGTTGGAGGATCCTTGCATGCCACTTCATGTGACCATTTGAGTTTTTGTCCTGTTGATGGAGAACATTTATGAGTGAGAGTTCTTATAGGGGAAAGTCTCATGGAGAGACATGCCACTCTAGTTAAAAGAGGTATTCCTTGTATTGACAAAGAATACATCATGTAATCATCATCATCTTGTAGCATTTAATGAAGCAGCCTCCCCACTCTTGACATTGGGCTCGGATACATAGCTCACACTGTGTGAACTGTGTTATCAAGTCGTGTGTATTCATTGATTTGATGGTTTCCTTTATGTTTCCTCTTCTTTAAAGTATGCACATGATTTTTCATACTCTTTCGCATGCAATTCTACTAACACCACAAAATTAAAAGATCTTGGTTAATTCTGGTAGCTGAAAGATTTGGATCATGTCCATAGGGTGGGTATAGAGATAATACTAGAACAACCCATGCCCAAAATATGAGTGAAGGAAAAACACTGAAAGGCAAAAACCCATGAAATAAAACTTAACAAAACTCCACCAAGAGTGCCAAAATTAGTTTGTCGAGAGTTACCCATGAACAAAACTATCATGATATCATCCCCCGCGAGTGAAAACTGGTAAAAATTGAAACAACAACAAACTCTTGCCCCATGATCCCAGATTGTGTGTCTAGGCTTCCCAATAACACCATTCTACAATAGTCTCCAACCAACAACAAATGCATAGATTGAATTTACCAGAGAAAAGATCATGCACAAGTTGGTGGCTTGTGCATACTTTATGTTGTTATTACCACCCACAAAATAGCCCATAACCTAAAGGCACAAATGCTGCAACCAAACCACAACCTAATGTTTATAAAAAATAACACTCCTCTCAAAAATTCTATGGCTCCAAAACTAACTATTCATGTCGTTCACCCTATGTTTGCCTCTTGTCATATGTGACGGTGTCATCCATGTCAATACGTGCAGTTCAAACGATATTCCTCCACCCATTGGGGATATTTTTATATTTAAAAAGCTCAACAAATTTAAATTTAAAATAAATAAGTTTAATATTTTTTGTTTCTTCTTAATCAATTATTTAATCTTTTTTGTTTCTTATTAAACTATAAGGGTTTTATTTTCTAAGGTTATTAATAACTCATGTACATAGATATGTATTAATTACATTCTTTTTATGCAAATGAATTAAGTAGACATTTGTTTTATTTCCAAAACCAAATCATTCTTAAAAGTAAATCTTTGTTTTATTATTATTAATATCTCATAATATTAATATTATTTTTAATTTTAATTCTAACTTGGAAACATAAATTTAAATTTACTTTAGAGCTAATTTGTTTATTTGAAAAATATTATTTTTTCTATATTTTTTTCCAACGAATTAGAATATTTGCAATTGGTGAAAGTCCACCTTTGTGGACACTACGAGTTTACATGAGCACTTGTAGCCTTCAAAATGAACCATTGGTTGAGAATGGACTCTGAAAACAATGATCCATACAAGGAGTTCTAAAAGGTATTGAAGCTCAACAAAACTATTTATAGTGTAAATATGGATACAGGCTTTGTCATAAACCCACTTATAGACACTACATTTAATTCGATTTGTTTTCTATGCTTATACAAATTGTATAATAATTTGTAATGGCAAATATATTTACCTGTCCTGTGTGTAGCCTATCTCTCCTAATTTTTTTCAATAAGCCTATATGTATTTTTCCAAAGTGTAGATCAAATTAGAACTATCATGTCATCACCCTAATACTTTCACTTATTCTAACATCTCAATAACCTTTATTATGGAACTCAAAATATGCATGAAGTCCTTTTCAACCTTGGGGTTATTCACCATGTATTAGTTAGTTTTACTGTAAATGGAGGTCATGAGGACCTAGCCTTCCTATGTTGTTTTCCATTTTCTTTCCATTTGATTAATTAGTCTAATTTATTTTGGTATGGCACATTCATTTTTGTCAAAGGGGGTCATTTATGATGGTAAGGTTGGGTTATCCCTTACCCCATGTACTAAGCATTTTCCTTAGCATGTGGCACATATGGACTTTGGGAATTGGTGAGAAAATCCTCTGGTGCCACATACAACCATCTCATGTGAAATACACCTGGGTCTGTCATTCTATTTATGTGTGAACGGTGGGGATGAATATCTAGTTAATCAATAGTGCTTATTACTCCTCTCAAAACATAAGTCTATCCCCTCACCAGTTTTTGATTTCGGTCGTCATTTCTATGTATGAAGTCATTTGTTCTACCTGAGGTTATGGCCTTCATTCTAGGAACTCAATAGTTGGGTTATGAACCGTGCGATGGCAAATCAACACCTCAATTGTTGCTAGGTAAGATGCAACTCACTTCTCGTATAAGTATGGTGGTAACATGAAACTTTGAATGGTGCAATTTTTATTTTCCTCTGCATTCCTAATTTTCTTCTGTGCTCATTCGACAATTTTAGACAGGGGGTTTAATTTTTCTTTTGTTTTATTTTGTCTACCTTGTGCCTAGAGTTTCTACTGAAACACATCATTGTATTTATGTGAGAGTTTCACCCTCTCCCCTTTTTGTACCTTTAGAAGGGTAGTACTCATGTGGGCAACCTTCTTAATGTCACCAACATTTTCTCGCTATCTCGTAAATTTAGCTATATTTTTCTTTTACTGGGACCTTAGGCCCCAACTTAGATTCACTATGTCTCACCCTCATTCTTAGCAAATACATCTCATCTCGTTGTCATTTATTTATTGTTGTAGTCTTGCTTTGACCCTTCTGTGCTAATGGAGTTTCTTAATTATTTTCTTTGTTTTGTTTACCTAGACTCATTTCACTGCGAGAGCATGACATGCATTTTGAAGGGTCCATAGTTATGCTTTTCCATTAACATGTTAGAATGAATAAATTCCCAAGTTGGATTTTCCTTTATATATTTCACTAAATTCTGGTGCTTCTCTCCTATTCCTAACCTATATTTTTTTTCATGAACTAGGTTTTGTTGGTTTCCTATAGCTTCCTACTCAAGGTTTTGATGCTCACAGTGGGCTACCCTTTTTAACCAGCTGATTCATACATAGGTAAAAATTTTCCTTAAATTTGGCATTTGGTTTCTATAATTTTCTCTGTGGTTTTCCTTAGGAATCGGCCTCACCTAAAATCTTTGTTGGGTTCCTTGGAGGTATTTTCCCCCTCACTACCTCTATATGTATGTTTACTAAGTGACAAATATGGAACTGCTAATCGTTGTTCGCACTGCAACATGTTGGTTCCTTCCTCACTCAGTTTCCATATGATTTGGTTCCTATTACAGATGTCTGAGGTCTCGATACCATGACTATCTCAATAGATCAATGTTTAACTCAAGGGACCATGCAGAGCCCCCCTTAATTTGTAAAGCTTGGAGATAACAATTCTTCTAGATGGATGACTGAATTTGATTCACCACTGACTTGAAACATATAATGTATTTTTGTTTATAATTTAAACCCTTAGGAGTTATGTGAAAGTTTTCTCATTATTACATACTTTTAATATGATACTGGCTCAATGGGATTGCTACTGATGTATAATTATTGACTTTGTGTACGTTTTTCATTGTTGGCCATGACTCCTTCTAAAGGAGGGCACCTATGACTATATGTTAAATCTCAGTTTTTCTTTTAAAAAGAGGAACTCTAAAGTTTCCTATTTTTTGTATAAATTCCTTGTTAGTAAATTGATCATGGCACTTTATTCTTCATTTACTAGTTTGATTACAGGAAATGTTTGTCACGGGGTTTCTATGATTCTATTTTGTTGATGTAGATTTACTAGAAATGAAATATATTACATGAGGATGGTATGCTATATAGAATAAAGAAAAGAGTGTAACACTACTATGTCTAAGATTGTGTTTCTGTACACTTGGATATATTGTTAGTGATTCATATGTTTGCTATAAATCATGTGTTAGTGATAGTTACTCAAGTAACAACGCTACAATGTTCTCTATGGTTCTTAACATCTTAATTTTAATATCCTTCTTAGTGATCTTACTATCTCTATATGAGGAATCATCATAAGGTATCATCTAACCTCATCAAAAACTTTATAGATTTTTTTTTTTTTTGTATGATTCCTGTCTCTAATTAGAAGCACTACCTTATTGACACTGTTAGTATGGAAAGTTCCGCAATTGTACTAGTTAACACTGCACTTCTAATGGGTCTAACGGTTTCGATCCCTTTTCCTTTTTTTCCTCGAGTTGTCTCGATATCAATATTTTTCTAGAATACATTCATGTCAACATTTCCTATAATTCATTTTCTTTTTGTTATATATATATATATATATATATATATATATACATAATTCAGTGTTAATTTTTAGATGATTGATCTTTATAATGTTAACATTGCTGGAATAATTGCTTCCTTTTCCATTACTTATTTAATTATCAAAATTCATTCTTGACACCAGAAATTATGTGTTCCTTGTGTTGCTCTTGGTGTCACTAGCTAAATTTCTTTTCCTATGAATTCACGTTTTTACACCATCGAACTAGTAAAATTCCCTTCCTTTTTAACCCTGACACAATCTATGTTCTCATTAATAGATAATCATATGATCTATTCAACATACTTTGCATTGAATTAGTATCAACCATCAGAGATACATTTAAATTAATGTTCGCGATAATTAGATATTTACCAGAATATTTACTAGATCAATAGATATCATTTGTTATACCAATCTCTAAAATTCATGATATATTTATATATTTATAAACACATGCATCAGAATATTAGTTTAGCTATTCATAGATATAGTTATGCACAATTTTCGTAACTAGAATCCTTGAGGAAATTTCACTTGATGAGCACACTAGCCACCCAACCATGAACTGTAGCTCCAGTTCCCCCCGAGTTGGGAGTACTTGCCACTTTTGTGGTTCTCAACACCACTAGTGTTACACTAAAATTTGTCACCGTGACTATTTGCAGTTAGTATGGCTCCATCAACTGTCATACTATCCTCCTTGGCAAGTCTGATACCTCTGCTCTCCATGTCAAACCTCAAGAAAGAGAGAAAGTCTTTAAAAATCATGTTTATCTCTGGGTACACAGTTTCCTCTAACCCTTACCTGCGTGTACGCAACCCAAGTTCACAATACCTGCGTACTTGTACGCTTTGTATGTAAAGGGGTGGGTGCGTACTCCTGTAAAGGTTAAAAGGCGCGAGTTACATCTTAAAAAAGTTACTTGTGGTCATTTCTAGAGCATTCTAGAAGCTTGTTCGACGTGTATTGAGCGCCTCCAGATGGTTCGTATCCCTATGAAAGAGGAACTTATCCCATCAAGAGGGGAGTTATCCCATCCAAAGAGGGGCTTATCCCATTGATGGTGGACCTGATTAACTTCCTCTAGAGCACTATAAATACAGGCATTGGGCCAAAAGGAGGGAGGTTGAAAGCTGAATATTCCAAAGGGTAGATGCTGCTGGAATTAGGACTTCCTTGTAGAAGCTTGTGAGGAGAGATTCCCATCCTTTCTTGTTTCATTTGGAAGTGGGTGAGCTTATCAAAGTAAAGGAAAACTCTTGCTGGACCCTGGGAGGGACCTGCACAACACCAAGGCTCAGGTTGTAATGGTTTCTTTTGTTTCCTATTAATACAAATAAGTCCATTCTTCTCAACAATTTGTTATTTATGAGTTGTTTCATATACTCCTTGGTCTGTATGTTAAATATGTTTTATTTTATGAGATATTCAGGTGCTATTTAATCGTTTGATTGTTAGTGAATGCAGGTTTCGAAGAGAAGGAGGAGATCATCCGGATCGGCGAGGATGGACTACTACAACAACGTTGGACTACAGGTAGGATATAAACACTTGATTTCTTATATCATAAATGCATATTTAGAGAAGGATTGTTCTTAATTGTCTTGTTTGTCACTAGAAAGCCTTAAGCTTCTAGGGAGGTTGGTTTTATCTGCAAAATTGACTCTTTCCGCTTGACAAAATGGCGACTCCGCTAGGGAACTCCATTGATGTGAATGATTTTTCCTTTGTGTGAAACTTTGATCTGAGAAAAGTCATTTGTTTTCTGGTTTTTGGCTGTTTGACTATGTATTTGGGTGGGCTAGCTTAGGGTTAAATTAGATTTTAGTTTTTCTTGGGTTTTCCAGTAGTACGCACCCTCTGCGTTGAGCACAGTGCGTACTTGTATGCGCTGAAGCTTTGTGCACAGAGCGGGCACGCACCTCTTTGAACAGGTCGCCTGCGTACCCTATCAAAAATTGAGAAAATTTCAATTTTTCCATTTTTCCTCTTAGATTTTGTCTTTAATTAGTTTTTACTGCCGAGATCCACTGGTTACCTGTCAGATATCTTCACCTGAACTTGTTTCGTTAGCGTCAAGAGTTTTAGTGGAATTCATAGAAGTTCTAGCCCTAGGGTTTGATTTTTGCATTGGTCCTGTAGTGACTTTGGCTTTAGAAGTTGTGAAACCTTGGGTCTCTCTGGTTTTATCAGTCTTCTTAGGAGTTGGACCTGTCATAAAGTCTACCTGTGTGAGAAACCTACCTTTGTGTTGTCTCTTTGCGGAATTTCGAAGAATCTTGTTGATTGAGTTGTGAATTTCATTCTTGAGAAAAAGAACAAAAGAGTTTGATTTTTGTTTTTGACTGGTTTATGATTCTGCATGAGCTCGTCCTTGGTTTGATTGTTGCCGAGTAAAACAACCTGGAATCATCTTTATAGGCTTTTGCCTCGTTAGATTTGCTTTTAGGTAAATTTCCTTTTGATTTGCTTTTAAGTGAGTGTTTCATAGATTTTTATAAATTTTGAGATTGATTTTTGTTAGAATAGTTTTATATGCTTTATTAAATAAAAAAAAAATACAAAAACATCTCCTTTGAAAAGTTTGTTTTAAGTAACATTTGAAGTATTTTGAAAGAGAAAGGAATTTTCATGCAAGTAATGAGTGGTCATGTGTTGTATGCTTGGAAAAGATAAAGAGATTATTTCTTTGATTGTCTGTTAAGAAAGTTGCTTTTATCAATTTTGCATTTTTCAACTCTCTTAGCTAGGTAATTCATTGAAAAAGAAAAGTAGTGTAAATCATCATAAGTGCATCTTTTTAGTGGATTTGAGTCGATTCTACACACCATCAGTTTCATCTCTGCTACCTTTTGTCTTAAAGAAAAGCCATAAAAATTAATGCTTAAAGTAAAATCAACTTAGTAACTTTTCTTTTACTAGGGCTCTGAAGCACCAATATAGAGCAAGCTAGTGTCTTGGAGTAGGAGAGTAATTAACTCTCCAAGACAGCAAAACCAAACAAGTAGCTTATCTTGTGATAGGATAAATCCAACTGTTGCATTTATACTCTGGGAAAGCTCCTCTTAAAGGAGAAGCACGAGCTCGTGTCCGAACCAGTGAGGGGATCAATCCTCCCTCGTTGGGAACAACGCCAGACATGCACGTATTACAAACGGTAAACCTCTATTAGAGGAGCCTGGGGATCACTTATCGGTAAACCTTGGATTGACCATTGTCAAGGAGCCGGTAAGGGGATTGATCTTGTTACTCTGCCCTTGCGTGCTGTCGAGTGTAGACTGTTCCCCCAGGTGTATTTGTTGTTGTTGGTGACCTTAGTGACCATTATCTTAGGATTCTACCCAAGGTGATGGTGGCGAGAAGATCCCACTGTACCTGGAGCAGACGTCGGCTAGACTCACTTGGATTTTCTGGGGGGTTCACTTCACTCGCAACGGTTAAAGTGGAGGAACTTGGTCCAGTCTATTCATTAAATAGGTTGCCGGGGTAACTGTTCCACTCGCCATTTCTGTACTGAATCCTACGAGGTTGGGCTTCATCACCAACTAGTGCTTTCGTTCTGGAGAGCTTACTGTTTGTGTGTGGTTTGACGCCCTAGATTCTTTAGGCGTGTGTTTCAAATTTGATTGGTTCTTTAGCGACTTTAGGTGGTTTGCTTTGAGATTTTACTTTGTTTTCGTGTGCAGTAGTTAAAATTTTTAACTGTGGCTGAATTACCAAGACAGTCCCATAGACTTCGGGGCGAGTCACCTGAGGTTGTTACCGTGGCCGATTTGTTGAGGAGATCTCGTAGATTGCGGGGTGAACCTCCTGAAGACATCCTGGGTCATTATGAAGGTTTGAAAATCCTTGTAACTCCTCCTAGTGGCAGTAGAATAGGTTCACCTGAAGAAGGAGAGTCTTCGTTGGTAGTCCATCCAGATTACCAAAGTCTAGAAACAGGTTATAATCCTGAAGCTGTTGCGGTTTCCGAGCTTGCTGGTAGTTTCTCATCTACTAGTGATATAGACAAAGAACCTGAAATATATGAACCTGTTACTCCAACTTCTAGTGTTCCTGATTCACCTAGGGTAGAACGAGTCATCACCGAAAATCTTCCTTCTAGTTTGATTGCTATTGAAGAACTTGCTCCAGAAGAAGAAATAGGCGTTTCTTACCTTGAAGATCAACCTACTATTGATCTAAGAGAGCGTGAATCCATATTTTACAGTCCTCCTAGAAGTACTACTTGGTATCTTTCGTTAACAAACTATTTAGACAACTCAGGGTCAAGTTTTTCTCCACCTCGTACTCCTTTTTCACCCGGAGGTTTCACTACTCCTCTATATATGTCTAGTCCGTCATCCATGTATTCCCATTCTCCGGAAGCCTATTTATATGGAGGTCCATCTGTTCCTGCTGGGTATTAGTCCATTTCTGGTACTTTTTTAGGAGCATCTCCTTGTCCTATCGAACAAAAGTCGTTAACTGGAAGTAGTGGTCCTAAACAGTTGAGTGCAGAAGAAATTCTAATGATGTCAGGTCAACCTCAAGGCAGTGAGTTATCGCCTAGGGGGCAACCTCAAGGTACTCAATATGCACCTGGGGGGCAACCTCAAGGTACTCAATATCTTCCTGGGGGGCAACCTCAAGGTACTCAATTTGCGCCTGGGGGCCAACCTCAAGAACAATACATACCTACGGGACAGTACATTCCTCAAGGTCAACCACAGACCCAATATGTACCCCAAGGTCAACCCCAGTATCAGTATGTACCCCAAGGTCAACCAAAATATCGGTATGCACCGCAAAATCAATATCCTTACGTACCTCAAGGTCAACCCCAGTATCAGTATGTGCCTCAGGGTTATCAACCCCAAGGTGAGTATCAACCTCAAGGTTACCAACCACCTTCTAGTCAACTGTATTATCAATCTTACCCTCAACCCGGTTATGGTCCTCCATATCCTCAAGGTCAATACCCTGGAACGAATTTGGTGTGGGATCCTTCTCAAAATAAATAGGTTTTGCAACTGAATGTGCAGTCGTCATCCCAACCTGGACAGGCCGTTGGTCCATCTCAGCAACCCGTCCAGTCTACAGCTCAAACTTTTGCACCTTCTGTAGTTTCTCAGGCTGGGCCTAGTACACCTCGTACTCCGCCTCAAACGTCTGCTGCGACTACTGCAACACCTTCTCCATCTACCCCACCTTCTTCTGGAGTATCAACAGCTCCGGTTTCTACTGTTCCTGCATCTGCTCCTCAGACCTCTTTACCTCAGTCTGGATCTACGGTCTAGACTTCGGTCCAGATGCCTGTAGGAAGTACGGTTGTTACTTCTCAACCTCAATTTGTTCAACCTCCATACCAGGGACAATACCAACCTCAATATGGTCCTTCTGTGCAGCAACCAACCTACCAGTATCAACCGTATCCTGGGTACACTTATCAACAACCTCAACAACCCCAGTACGGTCTGGTTAATCCTGGTTTTCCAGGAGGATACAATATCCCAAACGCGATTCCTATTCCAAGTTATCCTGGATATCCTCCTCCTGGGGCTGGTTTAGTGACCCGGAGTTTTAGGGATCCGAACTGGCAATTGCCGTTTATCGCAACTTTGGATTTACCAGACTTGTCGCGCCTAATGAACGATCCAATCAATTATCTTCCATTTTGGCTGCCAATGTCGAATAAGTTTCCCAGTGACATACCCAAGTTTGAAGGTAAGTCTGGAGAGGACCCGTCGAATCATGTGATGACTTACCACCTCTGGTGTGCCTCAAATTCTATCTCGGATGATTCGATCCACTTACGTCTTTTCCAGCGTACACTCATTGGTCTTGCGGCCAAGTGGTACATTGAGTTACCACAGGCCTCTTTTTACAATTTTAGCTAGTTAGCTACCTCGTTCTTAACTCACTTTCAGTTGGCGGTCAGATACGATAACGGCACGAAATTACTAACTTCACTAAAACAATCGACGTCCACGTATATTTCCAATCATATTCATGAATGGAGACGTCGAAGAAGGTTAGTGAAAGTTTTTATCCCAGACCAAATCTTAGCTGAATGGTTTGTTAAATCATTATTACCGAAGATTACTGAAGACGTAGCTAAGGCCGGAGTAGTTACTAAGGAGCAAGTCATTGCTCAGGCGCAGTACCTTGACTTAGTTTACACTCAGTCGGGTATGTTACACGAGAAGATCCCAGATCTTCCAAAATCAAACCAAATCGCTGCTGCTCCTTCAGGATCTCATGCCGCTGATGGTATGATTGGTACAGTGAACACAAAGAGCAAGAAGAAATCTTCTAAGAATTCTTCTCCTATAATCACCCTACCTGATTCCCCAACAGGAGAGTCTTCTCCTGAAATTTTCGTCGATATTCATGCCGTAGAGACATCTACAGCCAAATAAAAAAACGATGGAAAGAAGAAGGGTAAGAAGAAGAATAAAGCAGGCAAGGCTCCAAAGGAGAAAACAGAAAAGTCGGAAACCAATGACGAAAAGCGCAAACCTCGATATTCTTGTCTTATTTGTGAAGAGGATCATTTTACAAGAGATTTCCCTCATCGGGCCGAGGTTGTGAAAATAGTCAAAGGTTCCCCAACTCCTGTTGTTTTCAAAGATCCATTTCCAAAGCAGGAGAGTAAGATGATATGTTCTTCCTCGAGTGCCAGTGAAGAACCCATATTGATGATGTCTCATGTGAGGATTGCGACTCGATTGCAAGATTATGGTAGTAAGAATCATGATGATGGCAAGGAAGCAGAATCTTCTCATTCTAATCCATCAACCTCAGCTCCTGGTTCTGATCCACTACAGATCGAGAAACCTAACCCGGACTTAGTAATCAAACCGCCTGCCAAGGGTATACTTC
>APFE031162463.1:105301-144502 GCA_000404065.3 Pinus taeda | reverse complement strand
TCATGGAGGGAAGAAGGGTGACATGTCTAAAGTAAGATTCTTTAATTGTCACAAGATGGGACATTATGTGACTAATTTCCCATCGAAGAAGTCCAAGAAGGGATCCTCGGAAGGGTCAGAAGGTGAGGCATTAGCCTCTCAGTTTGGAATGGACTTTACCCTCATCGCATGCATGGTGTCATTGATGATGGATTATGTCTAGTATCTTGACATTGGAGCCTCATTTCACATGATAGTTGATAAAAATTATTCAGTGCCTTGGAGGAGAAAGACCTCAAGATGTGCATAGAGATGGGTGAGGACAAAAGGTATAATGTTTCAGGAGTGGGCACAGTTTCTTTTCACAGGGAGCATGGAGCTCCTGTCACCTTGAAAGATGTGATGTATGCGCTTGGACTAAAGAAGAACTTGGTATCAGCCGCGATGTTTGAGGACAAAGGCTACGATGTTGTCTTTAGTAAAGGAAAGGCATTCCTAAGACACATAGACAAGGGTTAGATCAAGAGGATAGGGATTCGGGTGAAGAATCTCTATAAAATAGAGGTAGTTGATTGTGCAGCATTGAATACGAAAGTAGAATTGGTGCAAAGACAAGACATTGGCAAGTTGTGGCATAGGCTTTTGGGTCATTTGCATCATGGGGCTTTGAAGATAATGCAACAAATATCTACAAGACTTCCCAAAGGTAAACTTGAGCAAGTTGACACATGCAAAGGTTGTACCTTGGGAAAGTACACCAAGTCTTCCTTTCATGATCGAGACAGTTGAGCAGAGGCTATCTTAGAGCGAGTTCATACTGATTTGTGTGGACCATTCTCAACAGCATCCACAACGAAGAAAAGGTATTACATGATTTTCATTGATGAATATTCTCATAAATTCCGGTTTATTTCATGTAGAAGAAGGACCAAACTTTCACAAAGTTTTGTGATTTCAAATCTTTGGTTAATAAAGAGTCAAGGAAGAAGATCAAGGCCTTGAGAAGTGAAAATGGTGGAGAATATGTCTCTCAAGAGTTTAAGGACTTCCGTGTAGCAGAAGGGATTAAACGAGATTTGATAGTACCTCATAACCAATAGCAGAATGGGGTGGCAGAGAGGAAGAACAAAACTATTGTAGGGGCAGCACGGGCAATGCTGCATGACTAAGGCCTATCACTTCACTTATGGATTGAGGCATGCAACAGAGCAATATATTTGCAGAATAGAAGCCCGCATCGCATACTTGGGATGAAGACACCAGAGGAAGCTTTCTCCTGTAAGAGACCAGATGTGGATCACTTCAGGATCTTTGGCTCATTGGTATATTTCCATATGACAAAGGATGCATGGAAGAAGCTTGATCTGATAGCAGAGTTGGGGATATTTGTGGGGTAACTGATACACCTCACAACTATTGGGTGTACTTGCCTACCAGTTGGAGGACAGTGGTTTGCAGAGATCTCAAGTTCTATGAGCAGAAGACCATGCGAGTTTCCCTTGAGAGGGAGCTCCAACTATAGGATGTGGAGGAACTATTGGTTCCTAAGGAGGAGGATCCTCACACTGCTACGAAGCAGCCACATTTAGAGGTTCCAGGAGTGGAGACATCCATTCAAGTAGAGTCTTCTAGTGATGGATGGAAGCACACAAGAGAAGCTAACAGATTGTTGGAGGATGCGAGAGAGAATGTGGGAGCACCATCTTTTCAACGCAGACAGAGGGGGTCACCTGAGAGGTACAGTGGATACATGGCCCTTGCTGGGGAATGCGTTGACACCGAGCCATCTTCCTTTGAGGAAGCAGTGCAACAGCTTATTTGGGTTGATGCTACAGTGGAGGAGTGTGACTCCATAGTTCGTAACAGTGTTTGGGACATGGTTCCGAGACAGGAGAACAAGTTAGTTGTGAGTTCTCGTTGGCTTTACAAGGTAAAGCAAGTTACTGATGGTAGTGTGGAGAAGCACAAGGCAAGATTTGTTGCCTGTGGCTTTTCACAAGTCGAGGGGATTGACTATGATGAGAATTTTGTTCTTGTCACAAGGTACTCATCTATCAGATCTATGTTGGCACTATCAGCATAGATGGGTTGGAAGATCCATCAGATGGATGTGAAGACTGCATTCCTCAATGGATAGATTGAGGAAGAGTTGTACATAGAGCAACCGGAAGGTTTTGAGACCTTCGATCGTGAGTCGCATGTGTGCCGACTCAAGAGAGCGTTGTACGAGTTGAAGCAAGCACCTCGTGCTTGGTACACCAGGATAGACAACTACTTCATCGGGTTGGGCTTCACAAAGAGTGAAGCAGATGCGAACATATACCACATCATGGTGAAAGGTAAGTTGTTGATCATCGTACTTTATGTTGATGATCTCATATTGAATGGTGATGATTAGTTGATCATGTCTTGCAAGGTGGACCTTGTAAGAGAATTCGAGATGAAAGACATGGGTCTCATGCAGTACTTCCTTGGCATGGAAGTGTGGCAGAAGGATGGGGAGTTGTTTGTGTCTCGAGGAAAGTATGCCAACGAGATACTCAAGATATTCCACATGGAGAAGTGCAAGCCCATGCAGACTCCTCTAGCAAGTAACTGGAGGAAGGAGGTTGCTACTTCAAGAGAAGTAGTAGAGGCTACTGTGTACAAGAAGCTTGTGGGTTCACTGATGTACTTAATGAACACACGACTAGATTTGTGCTATGCGGTGAACCAGCTAAGTCAAGCGATGGTTCAGCCTACCAAGATGTTCTGGAAGGTGGCAAAGCATGTATTCAGATACCTCAGAGGAACACCTTAGTATGGATTATGGTACATACAGATAGAGGGGAAGCTACAGGGCTTCGCTAATGCAGATTGGGCAGGGAGTCCATCAGATCGGAAGGGCACATCAGGAGGGATTTTCAACCTTGGATCAGTGACAATTTCTTGGTACAGCTAGAAATAGAGGTTAGTTGCACTTAGATCGGCGGAGGTAGAATACATGGTTGCAATTCAGGCAACATGTGAGGCCATATAGATATGGAAAATCCTAGTTGGTTTGTTTGGTCAGAGGATGGATCCAATTGTGATCTATTGTGACAATCAGAGTTATATCAAACTCTTTACGAATCCAACATTTCATGATAGGTCCAAGCAAATCGACATCCGGTATCATCATCTCAGAGACTATGTAGCGAGGAGGATCATGTTGCTGCAGAGTATTTCGACAAAGGAGCAAGATGCTGACATTTCGATAAAGGCATTGTCAAAGTGTAAATCCGAGTTCCATAGGGACAGGATCGGGGTGACAGATAATCCCTTTCTTGTTGAGAGGGAGTGTTGAAATATGGTAACAATAATATTCCAATTTAATTTTTCCTTGAATTAAATTGTGAATTAAAATCAAATTTAGTCTTAACAACTACTTGGAAATAATTAATTAATTAATTTTAAATTAATTAGTTGGAGAAATTCAAGTTAGAAGTCTTTCTGAAGTCATGCAAGAGTTATCCCTTAAATTAAGGAGATAAGATTGAGTTATATTGAGTTGTAATTAGTTAACTCAGTTTACTGAGTTAAGTCCAATTAAATTAATTCCAAACTGTTTGAGGAACTAATAGTGAGTTAACAATCAGTTGATGCACTAATGCACTCAACTAGTGCTACTCCAATTAATTGAAGATTCTCTCATCAGAAACTCATGCATGTCTATTCTAAGAAAGAACTAGTTGAGATTAATGTTCAAGGACAATGTACTATCAGTTTCATGTGTTTTCTCATGGGGAAAACTCGTGCATGTAGTCAAGGGTTCATCCTTGAGGATTGCGCAGTTTTGAAGGCTTGTTTTTCCACTTGATAATAGGCTAATCATCCACAAGGAACAACGCAAGGAAATAGGAGCTTGGAGGGCGGAGAGGAAGGCTGGAGAGAAGCCAAGATTTCCTGTGAGCATCTATGAGGATTATACTGAGAGTTGGCTAGTTGTGAAAACTAAGGCTCTGTATAATTCCTATGTATTTCCACCATGTATGATAATACAAAGTTGTGGGGTTTTTATCCGAGACTTTCCCCAAAGTATTTTCATGTGTATTGTGCCATTGATTCTTCTTCTTCTTCTGGTTATATTGTTCAGCTCGATCTTTAAGCTTCCACAAATTGATAGTAGAAGTAGGTTATAGTATTCTGCTTTGATTTATATTGCATTATCAGATTAACCTATCATATATTTTCTAATATGGAAGAGAGGGGCTACAATATTTCCATTGGAGGAGCATATCCTCTAAGCTGCAAGATGTGAAAATGTTTAGATCTCGATATGCAGACCAAGTCCACAAAAACTCTCTTAGTCTTTTTAATATCATGCCATCGTTTCAAAGTTCGAGAGAATCCATAAGCCACATATCTAAAACAAAATAATACCACTGCCAACCAATGATCACCTCCAAACATAACCAACACAAAATAATGGGGTCTATGGTCAGTCTACACTAGGAATATGGAAGATATATGATCAAACTTTATTTATTCCACCTCCCTCTGTGTCCGATCACATTCATCCAACCTTCATCTATTGTGTTGAGAAAAACCTAGCTCCACACCTTCAATCCAGACACATCCAACATTTTGAAGCCTGTGATCCAGATCTATGGTAATGCATGGAAAAAACCTGACGAGAATCGAAACCCTTGCACTCCTTGTGGAATCATTTTGCTCCACTTCCCAGAGAGAGAGAGAGAGAGAGAGAGAGACCAATATGGAAACCCTCAAATATCATTATTGGGTGGTTCATGGATGAATATAGCAAAAGAATGATCTATGAAAGGAACCTACCAAGAGAGAGATCAATATGGAAACCCTCAAATATCATTATTGGGTGGTTCATGGATGAATATAGCAAAAGAATGAAATGTGAAAGGAACCTACCAATGTGTAGGTATATTTAAGTATCCATGTGTGAATCTCACATGCTACATTTGTCATCACCACACCCATGCCACGTCCCTCCAATGTCATAGGAATTGCTATTTGTAAGATGTAGGGACTAGTAATAAGTTGAAAAGAAGGAGATAAGCAGGAAAGTATACAAGAGAAATTAACTAGGGGTTCTCACAATGTAAGCATATACATCAATATCATGATGGAATACTCCACTAACCAAGCTTACATATGTTGTAGGACATGTGAACACCCACAAATCTTGAGCATCGACCCAAGTCAAAGTTGCTAGAGGGTTATGATGTGAGGTAAGAATTGAAAAAATGAGAAAGAAACGTCAAGAAAGAAAGAATATTGGGATAAGGGAAAATCGAGTTTGATTACTACATAATAATGATAAAGTCTAACTTACAAAATCTAAATAATGAAATTATGATCAATAAGTCTAACTACTATGTAGGTGATGCAATAAATAAACTATGATACTAGTATGAGCATATTATGATTAATATGTAAGTGATACAATGACTTGAACATGCAATTAAAGCATGATCAAGTCTAACAATAATAATAGAATCTTTATTATAAAATCATCAGCAAGAGAGAAGAATACCATACCTATACTTAGCTAACAGGTGAGGCATGAAAGTTTAGGAACATGTTGGAATGAGCTAGATGTCTACATCATAGAGGTTAATGACTTGCCTCAAGGTGGACTAGGGATAGCAACAACAACTCATAGATAAGGGATGAAGGATAGATAAAATTTTAAATATGGGAAGTGATGATAGTAGCATGATTCTAACAAAGGCAAGAGAAACAAGAAGGAAACACTGGCATGACATTGGAAAAAATCACGAGGCGACACTCAAAATATTTTTCCAAACATCACGAGGTGACATACACTGAATAAGAGCCAATGCTACTAAAAGCGGTGACCTACTAATCTAGGGCTATCATGAGCATGACGATGATGTATGGTAACCTTCAGATAGTGTAAGCACATGACTAATCCAAGATTATCATGGCTATGGAAGCAACATATGATAGCCAATGACATAGTATGAGAACCATGTGACATATGCTAATCTAGAGAGAATTAACTGAATAGGTGGAATACGTCAATAAGGAGTTAATGTGAGTGTGAGAGGTGATTGGGTCTTCTAGAAATGAGTTTATATAAAATAGAACCCTAATTTCTATATTGATTTTTGCCAAATGTTAGAGGGGATAGTTTTAACAAGGTATTTCTTGGGTATTTATATTTAGGGATTTTTGTATTTGTTAGAATGGGATCTCTCATTTCAATGGCTCCCAAAACCTATCACTTTGAGATTAGAAATAAATAACTCTTTGAGGTTGTTGTGACCCTAAAGTCAGTTCTTGGCTAAAAGGGAACTAGTGCCTAGGACATCTGTTTCAAGATTCTTAAAATTGTTTTGGTAGATTTTTGCCCAGAGTTAAAACCTTGGAGTGTAATGTAGAACTTTGTTTTGGAGATATAACAACCATTTCAAAGATGGTATGATATTAATAATTACTGTTCTTTATGATGTAGTACGACGGTGAAAAGAAAATAAGGAAGAAGGGTCTTATAACTTAGGCTTAGCATAATCCAATATATAAAACCCTAGTAGGAATTAATATGAAAATAATAGAAAATATGTTGAAAAAGTGGAGCGCTATTTAAGGTTCTTATTGATAAATTCCCAAGTATCTTTAGTAAATTTTAAAGCACATAGATAATTTGACTATTTAATAGAAGAAAATCATTGCTATTACATACTTGCATTGAACTGAAGATAAAAAACATGAAAAGATTACAAAGAAGCACACATACTACAAATACCAAATATGTTGGAATCAACTTTGAAAATTTGATTGATCTCCAAAAGTGGTTGACACATTACACAGATAATAGAAAAATATCTTGGCTAAAATTCAAAACCCTTCACATTGGCTCCTTCATCTTTTTTTAAAGAAAATTACATTAGAAACAATTATGAGTAACTGACAAAACCGTGTAACTACTTAATTAATCTTTAAATAAAACTTAAGTATTATTACAAAGTAAAAGTCTCCAGTCTTGAAAATTCAGATGAGAAATGGAACTTTGACCTTGGAAATCGATACATGGTTCCACAACTTCAACTTCAGAGCGTTAGATCAAGTCTTCACATCTTTTCCAAAGAAATTCACCAGGGATGGCACACTGGGTCATCTTTTGAAAAGTAACCTGCAAATCTGACAATTTGGTGTAGTTAGGTGTTGAATCAAATAAGGTCATTATCAACCAAAACAATTGAAAATGTCTTTGTTGGGAATTGACCACATTTTTACCCTTCAACACCATAATTTTCTCAAGATATGAATCCAATCTACACTTGGCAGTTATTAATTCTCGTTCATATATATCCCAAGGAATCAAGCTTTGATCCATGCTCCAAAATCCTAGTAATCCAACTCTTTGTCTTTGATCAAATTTAGAGTCAATTCCAATTTGTTTTCATTTTGAATGTGTAGAATATTATTTTCAATAATCTTTCTTATTTCGATGATGGCTACAATCATGTCAATAATGTGCATTATTTTTAATTCTGTTGCATATTTTTCATTCAAAAAATTGATAATTTTTCTGGCTTTTTGCGCTTCTTTCTACAATTGTTTCTTACACGAGGTTCAAATTCAATCATATTAGTGATTTCAACCCTTTCTTCAACAATAAATTTGAAAAATCCCCATATCGAGTGAACTTGTTGAATGATGTCATCCCAGATTTCTTGCCTTGCCTCAATTAAGGACATATTTCCCTTCAACCTGCTTTTAACTCTTTTACCTCTTCGTGAGTTGACTTCTATTTCTCAGTGAGTTGATCATTTTCTGAACTTGCAGACCTCAATTTTTTCTCTTTAGTAGTCAGTTATACTTGAGACAATGTTAGATTATCCTGAATTTTTTTCATCTCTAGCTCTGAAAGTGTGAGTTCATTCATCACGTTAGTTAATTTGTTGGAAGGATCTTTTGATTCATTTGACACTACAATTGTACATATATGGTTCTTGATAGTATTCTACAAGTCTTTAATATTCTCTTTCAAGGCTACTATCTCTTTGTTTCTATCCATCAACTCAGTCATCAACTGCTCCTTTTCTTTTTCTACAATGGCTAATTCAGTTGTTTGAACATGTTCTATCACAGGCATCTTCAATTTATGTCTCAATGATTTCATTTCAGACTCTGTGTTTTGTATTAGTGTTTTTATTGCCTCTATTTCATTTGGATCAAACCCAAGCTTGATTATCAAGTCTAAGAAACCTTCATTATGCAAATGTAGAGCTATGGAATTGGCCTTCTCCCAATTGAGTATGTTTGAAGCTTGTTCTCAAAGTTTCTCTACTCTACTGATTTTTAGAACTCCCACTTAGATCACTATACAACATTTCTCCTACTTGTTTGTGCAAATTGATCGTATCATGTAATTGACCATCAACTATATTAAGAGATAAATCTATTGTCTTAAATTCAACACTTGAAGAAAGTGACTAAATAGTAGGATCCAAAAGAGAGTACTTCAATTGATTTCTTTCTAGACCCATTGCTGAGAGTAATCTTGTCTCATAAGAAGAAGTTGCTTGTGCAACCATAAAATACATCCTTTCACTTTTCACCTTTTGACTCTTTTCCTCAATTACTTGATAATTCATAAATTTTGTATCCACTACAGAGGAACCTCTTTTAGCTGTAGGGGTTGTTAGATCTGTAGAACTGGAAGGAATTATAAGCTCGAGATTTCAAAAATTCATCTGAAAACGTGGTTGACCCAGAGTTTCTTCTTTCAGATTTACCTATACTTTTTCCTCATCCCCAATCTATATTTTGGTTTTCTTTGATGATTGTACATCTTCCATATCAACATCTATTGTATCAACAATGTTTCTTTTCAAAGCCTTTTCTTAAACTGAAGGAGTTTCAACTTCTAACTCTGAATTGATGGGCCAAACATCTTGATTTACTTTCCATTCTAAGTCTGGCATGCTTTCATGTGAATATGGTGTTGAATTGGTATTCTTACTCCTATCAGAATCACATGGTGATGATGATATTGCCATTTATCCCATAGTTCAAAATGAAACTCTTTCATCATCTCCTCCACTTGAGCAAGAGCTTGTCCAAAATTCACTATGGAAGGGACTACAACATTCTCCAATTTAAACATATATCTTTTGTGCCTAGGAAGAAAATGGACTTGATCTACACGTAAACTTTGCCTTATAAATTCTAGGGAGAATTTCTCATAGGTAGAAAAACAGGAAAATGATAAGGCTACACCTCACATCCACATTTCCTTATCTATGTGAATTCCTCAAAAAGGTACTAATCTCTGACCCTAGTATCGTTACTGAGCTAGAATAACTACTTTCATTGTGGTAAAATCCTTGGGGGTGGTGCATTATTCAAAATAATGTAGATAATTACCATGCATATGGACAAAAACTGAGGGAATCCTTCATTATTAGGTTTTCTTTTGACAACATTAGTCCACTCAACAACTGACTTCCTTTGTCTTTTGGAATCAAAGATATTTAGACCCAAATACTCAAATTTATCTGCATGAATATACAAAAATAAGTAAACTATAATGGAAGGATGTCTGAAGCAATTGAAAAGCTAGAAGTTATTGAATTGAAAGTTGATGGATACAACTAAGTATGAAGGCATATCTAGAACCACATATGGTTGTAACATTTGACTTAAAAACCCTAGGGCTTGTCTACTCACATTCCCTATATCATCTTCACCCAACAATAATAAGATTGTGGCTAGGACTTCCTGTGCATCTTGAGAAAACAAACACTGTTTGTTTTCCTCAGAGATTTGAGAAAAGTCCAAGAGAAAATAAGTATCAGTAAATTTCTGAGAATTTTGAACAATGGGGAAAGTAAGGATTTATGAATAAGGTTAGGTGTAACCTCCAAAACATTTTCTCCTGTAGAAGAAACAACATAACTTCTTTGGGAAACATATGCAGATACTAGCCAGGTGTTGTAGCGGTGCAACACCATCCAAATTTTTGGCATGTACTTAAATTTCAAAGCCTACTGTGGATCTTGTCATTGATCGTTCCTTAGTCACTTATTGGTAAGTTGATGATCTCAAGCTCCCCTCTACGATCTTAAGAGTTGTTCACGCTTTTATCTTATATAGTATGTGTCATCTTTGGGCATGGGGATTATCGCTTGTCATGTAAAGGGAAGTTTGTTTTGCTTCAAGAGGAAATATTTGTGAGAATGGGTTGTCCTCACCACATAGACATGTTTCACACTCATTTCACGCACTCTTGCACAAGTGTCCCCTATATCCTCCCAGAGTTATCATTGGAACCTCACTTGTCGTAAGGTACCAAAAAGGTTGTTGCATTTAGAGGAGTATGTTTTTATATGTTCTAGATGGTATATGTTGTATCACTATGTGTTCAAGTGTGTGATCATAGTCAATTTCTATCACCATCCACATCAGTTCCACTGATCCCACATTTAAAAAAAATTCCAGAGTTCCCCTAGTAACCTAGCCTCATCCAACTTTCCTGAACTGCGCACTTTCACATCTGCAAGCCTCAATCTTTTCCCTTGCCTGCTGGAACTGCATAATGCACATAAAGCCCAACCTCCCTTGGCTTTCAAAACTACAGAGTGGCTTCCTACAGTGTCCTTCCCTCGGCCGGAACCCACTATATCCAAAAAATGCACAGTTTTTTCCCTAAGGCATCTTAGCTGCTCAATTTGCCTTGCATCCTAAAACTGCGCAAATGTGTCCTCCCAGGGCCTCATCCCACAACAATCACTACCCACTAAAAATGCACAGATGTGTCCTAGGGCCTCATCCCACAATAATCATTGCTAACTTAAATTGCACAATTGTGTCTCTTAGTGGCCATGAAGAAGGATGACATGTTAGACGACTCTCAAGGAGTTGAGGAGAATGATAAGGAGACCAAGGAACCCAAGGTATGATAGAATAATGAGACTACATAAAGAATCCATTTGATGCATAACCCTTTGGAGGGTGGGTATGGAAAACAAAGCACATATTTTGAAATACACCTCTTAGTGTAGCTTGAAGGACTACTTATCATTGCCATATCATTATGTATTCAATGACATGCATGGTTGCAAGCACTGGAAATCATTCCATGTGTTTCCTTTAAGTGTCTTACTCCCTTTCGCTTGTTGGATCAATTGTCATGTTTTGGCATGTTTGGTTTTTATGTCATGTTTGCGAGCCTTCTAGTGACCTCGAAGGTTGATCTTTGGGTATACAAGTTGTCTTAGGTATGTAAACATTTGTCGCATTCATATGCAAAGTTTTAAGCACTGTCACATAAGTGTCGTCACGTTCGTCCTAAGGTCTATCTCAAGTGTCGCACTTGCCACTTTTATTTCTAGACAGTCTCACAGAGGGTAATGCTTTATCTTTATGTCCCAGTGGTCTATGTTGTCATGTCGTCGAAGTATGCTAAGCGTGTGATCACAATTTCAAGTTCCTCATGAGTTCACTTTCCTCCCACACTTAGGCATTTTCTTGAAAATCCTTCCGATTAGACAAGTCGCTCTCACCAGATCCTAACTAAGCTACACACTGCATAGTCTCATCCCTCAGTGATGTTGCTCTGCTGCCTAGAACTGCGCAGTGTACAAAGACTATCCCAGGGAAGTTTCACTGTGCAATCCCAAAGTTTAGCAGCATGCGTTCCTTCCCAAAATTACATAAAAGATGCTTCAAGCCCGACCTAAACTATGCATTTCACAATATCAATCATCAAGCCTCCTCCCTACCCGCTGAAACCCCACAATGCGAAGAGACCAAAGCCTATTTTTCCTCCCAGAACTGTGCAGAGGTGTCCCACAAGTGTCCTCCCTCAGCTAGGACTCACTGATCTAAAAAATTGTGCAGATCTATCCTCTCTGGTCCCTCTGTTGCCCAATCCTACCTTCTCTCAGAAAACTATGCAGATCTACCTCCCAGGATCCCAATTTGTAGCCACCACTGATGATCCCAACTGCGTAATCCAGTCTCCGAGTGGCCTCTACGCTATTTTCCTTGGTAGTGAATATTGCGCTCAGGAGTTCCTCAGAAAAGCTTGAGCTATGCTCTGCACAGTCTCAATGATTAGTCTCCCTCCCTGTCAACGGGAACTACACAATGTGCATTTACTGGACCCTCTTTCCCAGCCTGTCACCTATCCTAGACTTAGTCCATGGATAAAAGTGCATCATCTTAGACTAGGGATTTTTGGATTTGATGTCATCTCGTCATGAGTGAATTGCAGGAACAACTACACTATTAGATCATGGTGATATGATAAAGAAGGGGAAGAAGGAGCAAACATGCTAGAAGACTCACTTAAAGACTCACTTACAACTAGACGAACAAAGAAGCTTATCAAGTACAAGCAAAGGGAACACATGCATGCAACTACCCCCCAAGACCAAAGACCATTGAAGACCATACATCATCAAGCTATGTGAAGGATAAGGGAAAGCGCATCCAAGAACACACCTATCACTTAGTAGCAACAATGGCTTGACATTGCCACCTCAACAAGCTAGTCCATGTCAACAATGTCATGTCAAGTCGTGTCATGAGTTGTCAAAGGCCACATCACTACTATGAGCCATGTCCATTATAAATTGAATGTAATGTAAAGTGGAAGTCCAATGGATAAACATGAATATGAAGAGTCATGTCAGTTGAAAAGTCATAGGAAGTTGAACAGTCATGAGGGTAGTTGAAGAGTCACAAGGCTCAAGCATCACCCTTGGTTATATATACCCACTCATTATATGAGCAAAGGAATTTTCACATTGGTTTGTCCCATGAAGCATAGAGATTTTTCAGTCAGTTCTTTGAGGAGCAAGGAGTGGCCCCAATGTCCCACTATTGGTGTTTGAAATACACCTCTTAGTGTAGCTTGAAGGACTACTTATCATTGTCATATCATTATGTCTTCAATGACATGCATGGTTGCAAGCACTGGAAATCATTCCATGTGTTTCCTTTAAGTGTCTTACTCCCTTTCGCTTGTTGGATCAATTGTCATGTTTTGGCATGTTTGGTTGTTATGTCATGTTTGCGAGCCTTCTAGTGACCTCGAAGGTTGATCTTTGGGTATACAAGTTGTCCTAGGTATGTAAACATTTGTCGCATTCATATGCAAAGCTTTAAGCATTGTCACATAAGTGTCGTCACGTTCGTCCTAAGGTCTATCTCAAGTGTCGCACTTGCCACTTTTATTTCTAGATAGTCTCACAGAGGGTAATGCTTTATCTTTATGTCCCAGTGGTCTATGCTGTCATGTCGTCGAATTATGCTAAGCGTGTGATCACAATTTCAAGTCCCTAATGAGTTCACTTTCCTCCCACACTTAGGCATTTTCCTGAAAATCCTTCCGACTAGACAAGTCAATCTCACCAGATCCTAACTAAGCTACACACTGCGTAGTCTCATCCCTCAGTGACGTTGCTCTGCTGCCTAGAACTGCGCAGTGTACAAAGACTGTCCCAGGGAAGTTTCACTGTGCAATCCCAAAGTTTAGCAGCATGCGTTCCTTCCCAAAATTACATAAAAGATGCTTTAAGCCCGACCTAAACTATGCATTTCACAATATCAGTCATCAAGCCTCCTCCCTACCCGTTGAAACCCCACAATGCAAAGAGACCAAAGCCTATTTTTCCTCCCAGAACTGCGAAGAGGTGTCCCACAAGTGTCCTCCCTCAGCTAGGACTCACTGATCTAAAAAATTGTGCAGATCTATCCTCTCTGGTCCCTCTGTTGCCCAATCCTACCTTCTCTCAGAAAACTATGCAGATCTACCTCCCAGGATCCCAATTTGTAGCCACCACTGATGATCCCAACTGCGTAATCTAGTCCCCGAGTGGCCTCTACACTATTTTATTTGGTAGTGAATATTGCGGTCAGGAGTTCCTCAAAAAAGCTTGAGCTATGCTCTGCACAGTCTCAATGATTAGTCTCCCTCCCTGTCAACGGGAACTACACAATGTGCATTTACTGGGCCCTCTTTCCCAGCTTGTCACCTATCCTAGACTTAGTCCATGGATAAAAGTGCATCATCTTAGACTAGGTATTTTTGAATTTGATGTCGTTTCGTCATGAGTGAATTGCAGGAACAAGTACACTATTAGATCATGGTGATATGATAAAGAAGGGGAAGAAGGAGCAAACATGCTAGAAGACTCACTTAAAGACTCACTTACAACTAGACGAACAAAGAAGCTTATCAAGTACAAGCAAAGGGAACACATGCATGCAACTACCCCCCAAGACCAAAGACCATTGAAGACCATACATCATCAAGCTATGTGAAGGAGAAGGGAAAGCGCATCCAAGAACACACCTATCACTTAGTAGCAACAATGGCTTGACATTGCCACCTCAACAAGCTAGTCCATGTCAACAATGCCATGTCAAGTCGTGTCATGAGTTGTCAAAGGCCACATCACTACTATGAGCCATGTCCATTATAAATTGAATGTAATTTAAAGTGGAAGTCCAATGGATACACATGAATATGAAGAGTCATGTCAGTTGAAAAGTCATAGGAAGTTGAACAGTCATGAGGGTAGTTGAAGAGTCACAAGGCTCAAGCATCACCCTTGGTTATATATACCCACTCATTGTATGAGCAAAGGACTTTTCACATTGGTTTGTCCCATGAAGCATAGAGATTTTTTAGTCAGTTCTTTGAGGAGCAAGGAGTGGCCCCAATGTCCCACTATTGGTGTTAGTGATGTATGACGTACACATGTGTCTTGGAACTTTTTCTTAATATACAAGCATATTTAGGCCAACATGTTTTCATGCATGTCTTGTGGATGTTTGTAAGGCTATTCTTTCAACATTTGTAATTCAAGTTTGTTTCAGATGTACTAAGATAGTTGAACTATTTCGATTGTTTTAGTACTTACCTTGTTGGGAATGTGTTGTATTGGTTATCACTACTGTCTTATCCTTGTGGACAACTCCACAGGATATTAGACAAACCTTCCTTTCTTACTGATTATAACGACCCTCACATCCGTTTTGGGCTACTCCACTAGATGGTGGATGGTCTTCCCTTGTACTTTTGTTTTAACAACTTTCACATCCATTGAGGACTATTCCGATGGATGTCGGACATACCTTTCTGGTTTGCGTATGTGTCTTTTTGGGTGGTACTATTACCTCTCACTTAGAGGCTCACTTTACCCTCCCCCTTTTGCAGTAAGAGAACCTAGACACAGTTACATTACACACTCACCAAACACACTCAAATTTCTATTTGAAGATACCAGCGTGACACTCTCATGTGCTGACAGATAGAGCCAAAGAAGATCTCTAAATATATAGAAATCGAGCCTTTATACCAGATGAGACTCCTACACCAAACGATGTGAGGTCTAGTTGGGACTTCATATCGAGGAGATCCCCTTGGTTGATGGATTTCCAACTCCGTTAACAAAATGGCACTAGAAAGAGAGCCATATGACAAGTTGAGCCCATTGCATTTCATTTGAATATCTTATCTAAAATGGATCATACACAAATCTTACTCCCAAGGTGTTTCTCCAATTTTTCCCTTGATCAATTTTCACCACCCAATGAGCTTCTCGATTACTTTTCCCAGTTAAAGTTTGATGGTGAGGATGGAACATCCATACCTAAGCATATTTCTGACTTTCTTCAATTTTTCAAACCTCACGAAATCAATAATAAAGAGTCTACTGTTGTTATTTTCTTCCTCACCTTGAAGATTATGCTAATCGGTGGTGTCATACCTTACCACATGCTTCCATCCATTCCCTTCTTCCTTTCCTTAGGGAGCTCCATCAAGCCTTTGATAAGTATAACTACTGTGATATTTGTGGAAGGATCAGTCTCTTAAGAATGGAACGTAATGAATCAGTTGAGAATTTTTTTGATTGATTCATTTACCTGTGCTGTGAAATTCCAGAAGAAGATTTGAATTGGGATTTCTTGAAACAAGGGTTTGAGCACTTGGTTCTCCTCTATTCATACGGTGAACCTGAACCTCCCGATGTTTCTTGTTCCCCAACTCTTGCGGATCATGAGGCACCTCAAATTTCAGAGGAAGACTGTACTACCTCATTTGTTCCTTTTCCTCCTCCTTTTCGGTCCCGATGTGGGTGCCTCCTTGAGGTGATCATGAGGCTGGGAAATCTACAAATCAAAGATCTAGTCCATCTTCTTATTCTTCTCCCGCTTCAATGGAGGAAATTTTAGAATGGCTTAGGAAGCCTACAACGAAGATTCACTCCTCTAGTCCTCAAGAGGATGTCACCGTTCACAACTCTAATCTCAATTCTGATCCATATTTCTACTAACCTCTATATTCTTCACATCCTGACTCTTTGTACCATGACCTGCTTCGTCAATCTGCTTCATCGGCCAAATTTTCACATTCTCTTAATTCTCAAGCTGCTAGCTCAAATTGCGATCAGGTACAAAGTAGACACATTACAAAGTTAAAGGAGTAGAAAGGTGAGGAAACTTTCAATTTTTCCTCTCTGTTTCAAAATTGTCGGCATCAAAACAATGAGTTTCCATTCTTTAGTGATTCTAAATCTTCTAATCTCGATGGAAAATCCAGTACAATCAATTCTTTCAATCAACCCCCAACCTTGGGTAGTAGTCATCCTAATGATGATAACTCTATTTCTATATGACGTGACTAATGCTCAAGCACATCATGTGATCTTCCAGTTTCTCATGAATATTTTAATCTAGATCTAGAATCTGCTTCGGTCAGAGAAGATGTTCCTATCGAAACTTCCCCTTCACCTCACTTCCCCTTGGGTCCTACCATTTGCAACAAATCTACATGCGGCGAAGATACTCCATGTTATTTTGTTTCTTCATCTGATGGGTTATCTCCTCAATTGACACAAGGAAATGAGGCTATCCATGATAAATTTAAAAACAGTCAAATTGCAGAGAACTCTTCCCACCCCTCATCATCTCTTCTTTTGCATGAAGACAACTCTTCAAAACATATTTCTCATGAGATATCACCAATGCATTTATCTTTGAATGTACTATCAGAAGAGCCTATTCAACTTAGTGATCTGATTGTTGTTGAAGCTAAAAAATCTGGTGAGACCCATGACAGAGATGATTGCCATCCGGTGAGTAGTTTTGAAATTTGCAACAACAACCACCCTCAAACCATTCATGATCTGGTTCAAGCTTAAAAAAGCGATTCTACAATTTTGGAAAGTTCCGGGGCCTTCTAGGGAGTTGAGGCACTTCAACTTTTGTTGGTGGTTATGTTTGGATGTCGTGACTCTGGTAAGCCCCCTGAACTAAATCAGATCTCTTTTCTCTCACACAATTTGTCTATCTATATCATTTCATTCGATGTGAATGCCCGTGTAACAAATTTTTGGTATTCCAGGTGAGATCTCTCAAATTTTCAAAATTTCACTTATGATCGAACTTAAGAATATGTTACACTTCATTCATCTTCATGCAAATATCTCATATCAAACTAAGGTTGGGAATGTCCATCTCTCATGAAGTCATGGAATTTTGAAGTTGATCATCTCAAAAAATATCTTTTCCCGCAAGAATCATACTTATCAAATTTCTCCCTTAATTTTAAGCTCCTTAGACTCCTTGCAAATATTATATTGCAAATCTGTCCTCTCATCTCACTAGAATTCCCTCACGTGATAATGAATGCACAAGTTGTCACACCAAGATTTTTCAAATGGATTTTTCTATGTTCATTGGAAATTGGGAATCTGATGTTTCAACCAGCTCATCTGAACAATTATCTCTCTTGGGTCACTATCATTCAACTTATCATTTACTCGTTAGCACATACAATGATAGTTGCTTCACACTCTCCGATCTTCATTGTTTAACATCTCTTTCTTCATATTTCCGTCAAGCAGTTGAGGCACTTCAACCTTCGCTGATGGTTATGGCAAGTCCTCACTGTCTTGGCATGATTGCTGAGAATGATTAGATCCATTTTCCCATACAAGGTTCCCATTATGATCCCACTTCTCGAATTGAAAATTCATCCTTTCAAAGACCACGAGGATTTCAAGATGACCATCATGAATTTTACGATCCAATCAATGAATGGTTGGAACAATCTTACTTGGTAGGCTCTGTTGCAGACAACAAGTTTCATTGCTTCATCCCACTTGTTAAGAATCTCAGTGTAGATGAGGACACATTAGCAAGAGATTTCTGAGGTTTGTTATAGAATGGTATTCATTGAAATTCTAAGCATGTGAATTGGATGAAAGTAGTGGTTGTAGCACACCTTTCTGCCCACAGGAAATACCTTCCTTTTCTTGTGCAAGTTTCTCAAGTTTTTATATCTTATGTTGCACATCACTTTTTATCTGTTTTAATCATTCATATCTTTGTGGATGCAGGTCAGGAACAATCACGGTGGCTTCCCTAAAAATTTCATTTTACGTGACCCTGACCTTCTAGGTATTACGTTAGGTGTAGGATTAGATGCACCTTAATTTTCCTTCCAGCCACTCATCTTGCACTCGTTCCCTGTAGTTTGTCCTGGTTTTATTATTCTGGATCTGCATCATGTTTGTTTTAGTATTTTGTTATCTTGTCTTTTGATTTTGTTTCCTGGTTCTATGTCTTCTTTCTTTTTGTTTGGTTTCCCTCCTTGTTGAGTTTTCTTTTCATTTCCATTACGTGAATAACTATTGTGCCTGGACCTGTTTGGTTTCCAAGTGTGTATGTGGCTAAAGTTCAAAGAGTCTTGTGACACTTCAACATTTGGCCAGTCATGTGTCCGACTTCCTTGTAATTGGTTGTATCTTTTGGCCGATGAAGTTCTGACGTAAAATACAATCCGTTTGTATGGAGAGATTTGTTCCAACCATGAAATTGTGTCTAGATTGAGAACCTCATTCCTATACTCAGTTTTTTCTTTGGTGTTTTCAAGATTATCCAACTAGTAGAAATGGAGAAGGGGAAAATATAAACGAGAAAACCTAAACCAAAGGTATTTATATGATTCTCTAAGGGACAGCCTCTCTTGCTCTCAATAAGTTGAGATCCCTCCTCTTCCCTAAAATAAATAAGTGTTGATGCATAGTTCTCTTCAAAAGTAAATAAAGGTGAAAGAAGAGAAGGGCTTCCTACCCAGAAAGGTGAAGCATGAAACTCCACTAGGGTACTGTCTAGGCTCGCTAGCAGTGGAGCAATTCTCGTGTTCCTGCGTGACTCCAAAGGGGTACTGTCTAGGCCTGTTGGCAGCGGAGAAACATTAGAGATGAAAAAATATACTTTGAAAATATTAGGCTTGCGAGCTATAATACCCTTCCCAATTCGAAACATTGTGATCCAGATGAATCTTATGTTGTGTTCAACTAAGAAGGAACAAAGGGGTCCATGTATGCCCATGGGGTAAGTGGGGAAGGCAAAGTAATCTACACGATGAATAAATACTCCCTCAAGGACCAAGGATCTGCACTAAAATGAACCTAGACAAAGAAGCTGGTGTTCAACCAGTGTGTCACCAAGTGTTGTAGCAGTTACAACATCCTCCAAAATTTTGGCCTCTACTTGAATTTTCGAGCCTACTGTGGATCTTGTGATACATTTTTCCTTAGTCACTTATTGGTCAGTTGATGATCTCAAGCTCCCCTCTTCGATCTTAAGAGTCATTCATGCTTTTATCTTATATAGTATGTGTCATCTTTGAGCATGGGGATTATCGCTTGTCATGCAAAGGGAAGTTTGTTTTGACTCAAGGGGAAATATTTGTGAAAATGGGTTTTCCTAACCACATAGAAATGTTTCACACTCATTTCATGCATTCTTGCACTAGTGTCGCCTTTATCCTCCCAGAGTCTATCATCGAAACCACACTTGTTGTAAGCTACCACAAAGGTTGTTGCATTTAGCAAAGTATGTTTTTATATGTTCTGGATGGTCTATGTTGTATCATTAAGTGTCCAAGTGTGTGATCATAGTCAAGTTATATCACTGTTCACATTAGTTCCACTGATCCCACACTTAACCAAATTATGGAGATCCCATAACAACCTAGCCTTATCCAACTTTACTGAACTTCACACTTCGCATCTGCAACCCTCAAGATTTTCCCTTTCTTGTTGGAATTGCGTAATGCACAGAAAGCCTAGTCTCCCTTGGAATTCAAAACTGTGCAGTGGATTCCTCTAGTGTCCTTCCCTCAGTCGAAACCCACTATCTCCAAAAAATGTGCAGTTTTGTCCCTCATGCATCTCAGCTGCCTAGTCTTCCTTGCATCCTAAAACTACGCATATGTGTCCTCCTAGGGCCTCATCCCACAACAATCACTTCCCATTGAAAATGCGCAGATGTTTCCTCCCAGAGCCTCATCCCACAACAGTCACTTCCTACTGAAAATGCACAGATGTGTCCTCCCAGGGCCTCATCCCGCAGTAGTCATTGCCAGCTTAAACTGCACAATTGTGTCTATCAGTGGCCATAAAGAAGGATGACATGATAGATGAATCTCAAGGAGATGAGGAGAAAGATAAGGAGACCAAGGAACCCAAGGTATGATAGAAGATCGGGACCGCATGAAGACTACATCTAATGCATAACCCTTTGGAGGGTAGGTATGGAAAGTAAAACACATCTTTTGAAATACGCCTCTCAGTGTAGCTTGAAGGACCACTTATCATTGTCATATAATTATGTCTTCAATGAAATGCAAGGTTGCAAGCACTGATAGTCATTCCATGTATTTCCTCTAAGTGTCTTGCTCCCTTTCGCTTGTTGGATTAATTGTCATCTTTTGGTGTGTTTGGTTGTTATGTCATGTTTGCAAGCCTTCTAATGACCTTGAAGGTTGGTCTTTGTGTATACAAGTTTTTCTAGCCATGTAAAAATATTTTGCATTCATACATAAAGTTTTAATCACTATTGGACAAGTGTTGTCATAGTCGTCCTCAGGTCTATCTCAAGTGTCACACTTGTCGCTTTTATTTCTAGACAGTCTCACAAAGGGTAATGCTTTGTATTATTGTCATGGTGGTCTATGTTTTCATGTAGTCGAAGTATGCTAAGTGTGTGATCACAAATTCAAGTTTCTCACGAGTTCAATTTCTTCCCACACAACCATTTTCTTGAAAACCCTTCCAATAGGACAACTCTCTCTCGTCAGACCCCGACTAAGCTGCACACTACGTAGTCTCAACCCTCAGTGATGCTTCTCTGTTGCTTGGAATTGTGCAGTGTGAAGATATTATCCTAGGGAAGTTGCATTGCGCAATCCTAGAGTTGAGCAATTGACTTTCCTTCTCGGAATTGCGCAAAAGTTGCTTGAAGCCCGACCTAAACTGCACATTTTGTAAGATCAGTTGTCAAGCCTCCTCCCTACCTCCTGGAACCCCATAATGCACAGAGACCCAAGCCTTCTTTTCCTCCAATAACTGCATAGAGGTGTCCTTCCAGTGTCCTCCCTCAACCGGGAGTCACTGATCTCAGAAACTATGCAAATCTGTACACTCTAGTCCCTCTGCTACCCAGTCCCACCTTCTCTCAGAAAACCACACAGACCTACTTGCTAGGGTCCCACTTTGCAGCTACCACTGATGATATCAACTACACAATCCTGTCTCCCATTGGCCTCTGCACAATTTTCACCGATAGTGAAGATTGTGCTCAGGAGTTCCTCAGCCAAGCCTGAGCTACGCTCTACGTAGTCTCAGTGACCAATCTCCCTCCTTGTCAATAGGGACTGCGCAATGTGTAGTTACTAGGCCCTCTTTCCCATCCTATCACCTATCCCGTACTCATTGCATGGATACAAATGCATCATCTTAAACTAGGGAGTTTTGGATTTCATATTTCCCTGTCATGAGTGAATTGCAGGAATAGGTAAACTGTTATATCATGGCAAGATGATAAAGAAGGGGAAGAATGAGCGGCCATGCTAGAAGACTCACTTACAACTGGACGAACAAAGAAGCTTATCAAGTATAATCAAAGGGAACACATGCATGCAACTACCCCCCAAAACCAAATATCATTGAAGACCCTGCATCATAAATCTGTGTGGAGGAAAAGGAAAAGTGCATCCAAGAACACAATTATTACTTAACAGCGACAATGGCTTGACATTGCCACTTCAACAAGCTAGTCCATGTCAACATTTTCATGTCAAGTCGTGTCATGAGTTGTCAAAGGCCACATCACTACTATGAGCCATGTCCATTGTAAATTGAATGTAATGTAAAGTGGAAGTCCAATGGACACACATGAATATGAAGAGCCACGTCAGTTGAAAATTCATAGGAAGTTCAAAAGTCATGAGGGTAGCCAAAGAGTCACAAGGCTCTAGCATCACCCTTGGTTATATATACCCCCTCATTGTATGAGCAAAGGAATTTTCACCTTGTCTCCTCCCATGAAGCATATAGAGTTTTCAGTCAGTTCTTTGAGGAGCAAGGAGTGGCTCCAATGTCCCACTACTGGGGCTAGTGATGTATGATGTACATATGTGACTTGGAACTTTTGCTTAATATAGAAGCATGTTCAGGAAAACATGTTTTCATGCATGTTTTGTGGATGTTTGTAAGACTATTCTTTTGGCATTTGTAGTTCATGTTTGTTTCACATGTACTAATATAGTTGAACTATTTCGGTTGTTTTAGTAATTACCATGTTGGGAATGTATTGTATTGGTTATCACTACTGTCTCATCCTTGTGGAATACTCTATAGGATACTAGATAAACCTTCCTTTCTTATTGGTTATAATGACCGTCACATCCACTATGGACTACTCTACTGGATGGTGGGCGATCTTCCCTTGTACTTTGGTTTTAATGAATTCCGCATATGTTGTGGATTATTCCATTGGATATTGGACAAACCTTTTTGGTTCGCATGTTTCTCTTCTTGGGTGGTACTATTACCTCTCTCTTAGAGGCTCACTTTACTCTCCCCCTTTTGCAGTAAGAGAACCTAGACATTGTTACATTACACACTCACTAGGCACCTTGTTGTTTGAATATACTAGTGTGATAATCTCATATGTTGACAACTAGAGCTAAGGCAAATATCTAAGTATATGGCAACCAGGCTTTTATATTGGGTGAGACACCTACACAAAATGGTGTGAGGTATAGCTGGGACTTATTATTGGGGAGATCCCCTTGGTTGATGGATTTCAAACACTGTCAACACTAGGCTACAAATTCGAGGAAATGATAGGTAGGTGCAGCTATGATATAGTAGAATCAAGAATAGACAACCCTAAAATTATCTTCTTTGTCCAAGAAACAACCAAAACAGTCAAAATGGAATTAATTGAGGTCAATAGGGCAAAATGAATCATGAATTTCAGCCTTAGTATCCATTAAGGGTTCTTTAGTGGTAGGATTAGGATTTACAGGTTTTAGGACTGACTTCGAGGATCTTTTCAATTTAGTCATTATGAAGATTGGAGTCTGATACAAAATTTATAAATTCTTGGTAATTGTGTGAAAGAAAGAAGAGTTGAAGTGGAATTGATAGTTGCTGACTTGGATGTTGGCTAATGAAACTTTTACGATATGGAGAATGACAGGAAGAAAAAAAATGAAGCCTTTTTAACCCTTTAATTGAGAGGGGAAATGAATTTAATATTGAGTACGAGTGCATATGGATGATGTGATAGACAACTGATGTGGAGGGTAACGTGGGAGGATCAGGTGGTAGGTGACTTGGATACTAGATCGCTTGTCTCGCTTGCTTGGAACACTCACTTGACAAATGGAATAATCATGTGTTGTTTGATGGAAGCGGGTTCACAAAATAGTTTACCACTTTGTGACACCTCCGAAGTGGTTTTGGAAAACATAGTAGAGGGATGTTGCAATCAATCTCCATCGTTGATTTGATGGTCAAGAACCTTTCAAATCATCTTGCGCTACCCCTAGCCGCTTTTATCATTTGAGCACTTTATCCCATCACAACAACATGTGATATGATTGTTGATATAAAGCAACATGATACATCATTTAAGTTGCATGAAATTAACCATTTCGTATTTAATATTGCGATCCCACACTTGTGTATAATTGCCATTAATAATTGTAGACCCTGAAATGGTTAAGACTATATAATAATAAAATATAAACTTGATCTGGTCCTTTTGTAATTTTTTTTGACACACACACATATATATTTTGGAAATTTGAGATGTGAAAATTTGAGCTACAACATAAGCTCCACCTGGGGATAATATTTTGAAACATAATGCTAAGAACGACAGATTAGTGCCTTCACCTCAGACATGGACTCATATTGTAGATAAAAATTGGTAGTAAAGTAAAACACATCGGTACTTATAGTGCACTCGTCGATATTTACAATGGAAATGAATGCTTGTTTCAATGATAAAAATAATATTTGAGATACTTCCCATTAACAAGAAATTGCAATGACTCTCCATCCAAATTCTCCAAGAGGAAGGTGTTATTATCTTAGACCTTTGCATCTTAAATGGAACAAACAACAATGCATCCATGTTTTTGTGATTTCCTTTGTATTTAGGCCTAACATCCCATCTGAGAACAAGATCTCACGTCTGAAAAGATCTATCTTTTGCCTTTCTTTCAAATATAGTTTTCATTTTTTCTTGATACCTTTTCAGCTTTCGTTCCACTTTCTCTTTGTTTTCCTGCAGTTCAATAAGTTGATAAATTGTCCTGGTTAATGCATTTGGTTCCATTTCTGCTTCTTGTTTCATCTTGGCTACTAGTAAGGCCATTTAACTTAGATACAAGGTAGCAGTTCCATAAACTAGTTCATAGGGAGATTTCCCAATGGATCTTCTAGTTGTTATACCGTTAGCCCAAAGAGAAAACTTCAACTATGAGTCCCATTTTTTTATATATTATTTATTTTTTTATTTTATATCTATATCTATATCTATCTATCTATCTATAATATATCTATATATATATATATATCTATATATATATATATATATATATATATAATATATATATATATAATATATTTGCAAACAATATTTTAAATATTTTGAACCAAACTTTTGTTTGATGACTTAGCCAATCTATTTAATTTTAGATAATAAGCAGTAAAATGACTGAGAATAGTGTTTTTTTTTTTTACCTAATCTGATCATTTTTACAGATTTGAAGACTTGTGCATTATCAGTAACTATCTTACCTAGGCACCCAAACCTAGCTAAAATATTCTCTTCAATAAACTTGATAACAATTGTATCAATGGTAGCTTGAGTTGGCACTTCTTCCACCCATTTAGTGAAGCAATCTCTAGCAATTAGAATCCATTTATGTTGTCAATTAGATGGTGGGTGAATATCTCCTATGAAATCTAATCCCCATTGTCTGAAAGGCTCATCAACAAAAACTAGAACTAATGATAATGGAGACAACTTTTTCTTTTCAGCAAATAATTGACACTTCTCACAAGCTTTCACTGTTTCATAGACATCATAAAACAACTTGGGCCAATAGAAACTATCCTTTAAAATTTTATGGGCCGTTGTTTTCCAACTATAGTGTCCTCCACAAGCACAACCATGGAATTGATCAATCACCTTTGGAACATCCTCTTCTGTTAAGCACAAAAACAATACTCCAACAGGGTCCTTCCAATAAAGGTCTCCATGTGAGATTACAAACTTCAAGGATTGCTATCTCAGAGATTTATATTTGGCTCTATCTAGATTTGGTGGACATTCAAGAGTGAAGGGAACTCTACTTGAATGGTTCATGAGTTACACTACTTGCTAAGGTTTTGCAAATGAGGTCGCAAGTTGAGTGGGCTTGATTATAGGGAAAACTCCATTGTTAAGCGCACTTTAGCTAGAGGAAATCTGGGATGGGTGACCTCCCAAGATGTCTTGGTTACCGAGTGCAAGCCTCGAAAGTGGTGATTGACGCTATGTGATTCATTTCACTAGTTTCAATCCCACTTCATCACCCTTGTGAGCATCACCCAATGTAATGAGTGCTAAGTGGACTATTCAAAAATCATGGGAAATTAGTCAGTTACGATTACCTCTCATGGAAATGGTCATAGATGAATGAATTACTTAACGCAGTTGAATCCCAAAAAGATATCTAATATAATGCATCGTGGAAACCCCTCAATACTTAAAATTCAAAAGAGTGAAGGGAACTCTACTTGAATGGTTAATGAGGAACAATATTTGCTAAGGTTTTGCAAATGGGGTAGCAAGCTAAGTGGGCTTGATTGTGGGGAAAAATCCATAGTTAAGCATGCTTGATCGAGAGGCAAGCTGGGATGGGTGACCTCCCAGGAAGTCCTGGTTACCAAGTGTAAGCATCAGAAGTGATGATTGATGCTATGTGATTCATTTCACTAGTTTCAATCCCACTTCTTCACCCCTGTGAGCATCACCCGATGCAATGAGTGCTAAGTGGAATATTAAAAAATCAGGATAAATTAGTTAGATGCAATGAGTGCCAAGTGGACTATTCAAAAATCACAAGAAATTAGTTAGTTACGACTACCTCTCATGGAAATGGTCGTAGATGAATGACTTACTTAATGCAATTGAATCCCAACAAATGATATCTAATATAATGCATGCGAAAACCCCTCAGTACTTAAAATTCAAAATAATGAAGGGAACTCTACTTGAATGTTTCATGAGGGACAATTGTTATAGATCCATTTGGGCACATCAACCACAACTTACAGATCAATACTATTAGGGCCCATCAACCCCTAATGCAGTTGTTACATGCCCTAAATAAGTTGAACATTAGAATGCCTCACTTCCCAAGAAGTTCCATCACTAAAAACATCCAAAAGTTACCTCTAAGGAGATCAACGTAGGTAAGCCTTCATTAGGGCGTGCTGCAATACAAACCATACACTATCAGGGTGTTATGCAGCACACTTGGTCCCTCTTTGGCCTGCACTGGGCGAAATTGGGAAAATTTCCATGAGGGTTTGAAGATTCCTTATCCATTGGAAACCTCTAGAAGTTTCTCAATGACACCTACTCTTTTGAGTTCACATTTGGATGAGGAAGGGAGTTAGGGAACATCAATACCCTATCCCTTCTTCCATGGAACTGATTTCTAAATCATGAAAGGCATTCATTATCACTATTGATGGCATAACGTCCTCCATTCAGCTATAAAAAGGCCACTCATCTAAGTGATCAGGGGGGCTGAAGATCATAGAGAGATGCTGTTGGTATGAGTTTTGAGTTGATTGCAAGTATTGTATTAGTGTTGAAGTGTCTTGCTTGTCATGAGGTAAAGATGATGGGATTGAATTGGAAGAGTGTCACTAGATCGAGCACATATGGGTTGTAATTCTTCCTCTTACCAATAAAGTCTTCAAAACTTTTTCCTTATGCTTGTGTTATATGTTGACGCTTTCATATGTATATCATGTTCTCGATTCCATGTTATTTATAAGCAATATATCATTTTCATTTTCCTTGATGGGTTTTTGTCTCTATGTTTGTGCAGGTACTTTTCAAGTGGTTTAAGTACGAAAAGGAGCGGAAAGATCGGTCAAGGAAGACAAGGAACTAGCGAAAACTACAAGTAGGTTTCTCTTCTCTCTTGTTTTATCTATTGATTATAGAAAATGTAGAGATTACTTTGTCTATTGTTTCTAGACTTTCTACTAAGTCTAGAGGGTTAGGTGTCTATCCAAGAACACTAAATTTTCCCAAAACAAATTGGTGACTCCACTGGGGACCAGATTATCCATCTTAATAGCTTATCACCCTCTTAAGACATTTCTACATACTATACTTGTGGACTTTCATTGAATTTCAGTCTTCTTTCATTGAAAATTGAGTCGAAACTGTGTCAAAATCGCCTTTAGAATGGCTCATTGTCACCAGCGCAGTCTAATGAAGGACACAGTGCGTTGTAGTGCACTTCTCGCATAGATACAGAGCGATTCAACGCAATGTCTCTAACTACTGCCTGCGCTGATCCCTTGAGGGTAAGTTTCCCATCTAAGAATTGAAAGTTTTTGCCAATTTTTTCTTGTTTGAATTAGTTGCTGAATATCAATGATGTTTTGTCTCTGAAAATAGTTTTTCATCTCTTTGATTTGGCCCTACTTAGACTAGGATTGATAAATGTTTTTTATGTGTTTGTTTTATCATTTGCAATCCACTGTCGAAAGGTAGTTCCGATCGATTGTTTTTGTCAATAGAAAAGTGTCGTAAGATCGTCGTTTTTCTTCAGAAAAATGAAGTGCCGTAAAGTCTTCCTTCGTAAATAATCAATTGATTTATTTGTGCATTTGATTTGTATCTTCATTTAAAGTGTCAAAAATCTTCTTTTCTTCAAAATCAAAAGTGTCGTATAGTCTTCCTTTCCCTTTAAAATAAATTGTCATAATCATCATTTTTTATGAAAAGAGTTCTGAATCATTTGTGCATTAGTTTTTCTTATTGCATCATTCACATTAAGAGAAACTGAAAAGAAATACATGCATTTGCATTGAGAAGTGTTTGTGTGTTCAAAAGGAATGGTTTAGGGAATTGCATTAGTTTGTGCTCTTCATTGCTTGTTCAAAAAGTACTTGTATGCTCTATCCCTCATAGTTAGGATTTTCATTGTTAAAATTGAATGGAAAGAATGCTTATCATTATAGTTGCATTTCTAGGAATTTTAGAATACATCACGTGGTGAAACTCAAAAGGCAAATTGCTAAGCAACATCAACCTAAAATGAACATCAATTAATCTAAAAACACATTGGAACTTAATGAAAATCTAGAGGTCTAGGCTAGAGACGTGTTCCAACGTCTTTAAACCTAGTGGCTGTTGTTGTCACTGAGGTTGGGTGATTCCTCCTCTCTGATTCGATAAGTGCTAGTACGAACTTGTGGTCCCTATACTGTCGAGTATATAGTGGGAGACCCCAATAGGTTGAAATCCTTTATCCCTAGGAAGCCAAGTTTGACGCCTTACTGATCGCAACGCACTGAACACAACATTCGAGAAGATTGACTGCCATACGTAAAGTCCTTGGTCATTTCTCTTTCATTTATCACCAAGGTGTATATTGCAGTTTTGAGATTTGTCTAGTAAACCTTCTTGTCTAGAATCTCTAGAGCATTCACTTTCGTTCCTTTTCGACTCTTTAAAAGCAAAAGGATCATTTGAGCACTTTTCCTTTCAGGCTCATTAAACATCGAAGGTGACTAGAGTCATCTTTTTTTTTTCTTGACTCTTTAAGAATGAAAAAGTGAAGTTTTGTTCTAGTGTCGTAAAAATTAATTGTCTGCAAATAACATCCTCATTCCTTGGAAGAATCAATTAGCAATTCTGGAAGAAAATCAGCCCAAACTCCGTCGTTCGTGGAGAACAGCGAGTCAGCTACCTTTGCCTCCCGAAGAGACACCAATTCGGACAAAGTGGTCTCGTTTAACTGAGTCTAGTACATGAAGAAATCCTAGTTCTTCATCTGGATTACCTGAAAAATTTGTTTTAGTAGCTACAAAGACTCCAGTTACTCCAACTACTTCTGGTACATCCATTCCTAAAGAATAAATTTCACAATTACCTGAGGACATTAGCAATGATCCTAGTGAAACAGTAACCGAGGTTGTCCAACAACAAGTTGATACTCAACTTGAAATTGTTCAACAACGAAGTGCTTTTGAACTTGAATTAGTTCAACCAGAAGTTCGCCTAGAATCCATTCCAGTTCAAATAGAAGTTACATCTGAACCTGAAGTTGTTCAAGAACCTCCCTTTGAAACTATTGTTCATTTACTTGAACATATGGACTTTGAATTTCGACATTCAGAAGCTGTTACCCCTTATACATCAATAACTGTTGAAACTACACTTTCATCAACACCATAAATATTTTACGGACCTGATGGTCAAGTCCTTCCACCATGTTTGATTGCCATAGAGGAGGAATTAGTAGGAGAGTCCACACCTGGAACCCCATTTCACTTTGGAATTGGGCTTTATCTTTACCCTACTACTCCTGATTATTTCGCTTCATTTGATCTTGCTTCCTTTCAAGTACCCGTCGAATCTTTAGGACAACTTTTGGGCCAGTTAACTATAGCTGAACAACCGTTAACATCCCAGACTGTGTCATTTGATGTAGCTGCAGTAGAATCTTCTGTTGTAACTCCTTCGATGTTTTCTACCACCCCTGAGTCACACCTGTATGGTGAATCGTCCATCCCGATTGGTTACCAATCATTATCAGGAACCCACTCAGGGGTTGCTTCTACACCATGGTCATCACCCATGTCCTCAACCAAAATTTTACCTGGTTCTTCTCTAATGTGAACCCAATAGTTTGATCCTACACATCAGTATCAGGCTGGGAAATCTGGTCAACAAAGACCTATATATCCATTAAATACTGGATTGCCACCATATGGAGAGAAATTTGCTTATTCATCGTATCCTCCTTATTCTAGAGGACAACCATATGGTAATTTACCACAATATTCATGTCAACCTAGAATTAGAGTTTGTCAATGGTAACCAGCAATGCCAACTCAACCAAGGCTTGTGTACCCAACACAACCAATGCAAATTGTGTCTGTCAACTATTCCTACTACACCTGTTGTTACTACTATGCCGTAGTCACAAGCTCAAACTCTTGTATCTCAACCAGTACAAACTGATCCTTCTCTCTTGCAACCACAAGTTTCAAGTCAAGAGGTTCAAGTTTCTCAAGTTGTTATACAACAACCACTTGTTTCTGGAGCTCATCAACAACCTCAGGTTTGTATACCTTTATTTTCCCTGACCTAGGCTTACACTGGTATAGTTGATTCACAACCTAGTCAACCTTTCATTGCTGGGAAACAACAGTTGGTTCAACAACCATGGTTTCCACAATTCCAAAAACCCCAGTTCCAACAGTTCCAACCTCATTTTGGACTTGGTTCGCAAGCTCAACCTGGTTTTGGTCAATATGAAGCTTACCAAGGTCCTGGGCAACAAGGCTTTGCAGGTTATGGACAACCACAAATTTAGTCTGGTTATCAACAACCACCTTATACTAGTTTTGTTCAACAACCATACCAAGGTTACCAAATGCAGATGCCCTATGTTGGTATGCAAAGACCTATTGCACATGCAATTCAATCATATCCCCGATATGCTCAACCTGACTTGAATCGACAATTGCCATTCGTAGCAACTTTAGAATTACTAGATTTAAACTGGCTTACCAATGATCTAATCGTATATGCACCTTGGCGGCCGGTAATTCCACAGTTACAATCTGATATTTCAACATTTAACGAAAATCCTAGAGAAGACCCATCGAATCATGTTATGACCTTTCATTTATGGTGTTCATCCAACACTTTGAATGATGACTTGATCAGAGTTCGCCTTTTCCAAAGAACAGTTACTGGTCCCGCTGCTAAATGGTACATTGAATTAACGAGAGCTTCTTTCGATAACTTCATCACTTTAGCCACTACCTTTTTGACCCACTTCTAGTTACCTATGAGATACGAGACTGGAGCAGAACTCTTGACCAACTTTAAACAGACTACTGCTACCTATATCTTAGATCATATTCATGAGTGGTGGCGTCATTATCGAATGGTTAAGACATATGTTCCCAATCAGCTTTTAGCTGAGTGGTTCATAAAGTCCTTGTTGCCATCAATCACCGAGGATGTAGAAAAAAGAGGAGTCATCACCGAAGAGCAAGTTATCGCTCATGTCCAATACTTAGATTTTATTTATACAGAATCCGACATGCTCTATGATAAAATTCTCGATGCACCTAGACCAGCTTTCACTGTTCTACCACCTCCACAATCGAGTAGGGACTCTCATGCCAGTGACGGTGTGACCGGTTCTTCAAGCACACAGGCATCAAGAAGACCATCTGGTCAAAATCTTGCTGTTTCCAATCAAGCTACCAATGCATTAGAAAATACTCATGCCTCGGAGATTAATGCTGTGTCATCTGACAAAGGCAAAAATCCAAAGTAACCAGGAGGTAAGAAAAAGGGGAAGAATAACAAAAAGAAACAAGAAAATCCCTCTCTAGAGAAATTATCTGAATCCCCTACTGCAGCAAGGAAACCTCGTTATCCATGTCTGATATGTAATGACGAGAATTATACAAGAGATTGTCCACATCACTCTGAGGTCTCTAAATTTTTAAATACTTCAACCACATTAGCAGTATTGATATATCTGTTTCCTACCCTGGAGACACATTTGGTTGCAACTGACAATGCTTCCACATCCCAAGTACTCATGTTATCCATCACAAATCCACAAAATGATGTTTTTGTGTCAACAAGAAACAAAGATTATGGAAATCCGTCGTCATCGAATAATCAGGCCATTGATCAACCTAGTACTTCGACCTCAACTTCCCCTAAAGTTGTTCCACCAGTTGTACCTGAATTGACAATAAAACCACATAAGGGAGTTGTGCACAAATCAACATTTAATCCTCGTGTTTGAGCAGCTCAAAACTATAATATAGTGGAAGATTTGGCTCAATCACCTTCCGCTATGTCGACACTCGAGGTGTTGCAAAGCTGCTCCTCCCAAAAACAAGATTTGTTGTCAGCAATAGGTGGAATAGATCCTACGGATTCAAATCTTGTGGTTTGTAACCATGTGAGATATTCACCACAGTTACCGGTGCAATCATATTTCCTAATACAAGTAAAAGTTCTCAATAAGAATTGTTCACCGAACTATTATTGATGAGGGGGCATCTACTTTCATTATGTCTATGCGCTGCAGGAAAACACTTGGTTCACCACCATTGTCACTATCACAAACTACGTTAAAAGCCTTTGATGGAAGAACATATACTCCATATGGGATTTTGAGTAACTTGTAAATCAAACTAGGGGACAAGACAATTACTGTTGAAGTTGAGGTAGTTGACGGACTCCTCGATTACAACATTTTACTAGGAAGGCCTTGGGTATATGCTATGGCTGTTGTTGTTTCCACATACTTTCGTACAATTGCATTCCCTTTCAAGGGTGGAATCACAGTCATTGATCAACTAGCCTTCTTTACCAATAGTTCACAGGCTACGGGAAGCATTCCATTAATACACGGAAACCCACTGTCACTTCAAAGTGTTGGAGTAGGTCTCCTTAAAGATCCTTCCCTGATGGGCACTTTCACCCTCCTATCACCATCTAGTTTGGCGGAAGTGGTAAGAGTGGAGACTTGCAACATGATTTCTTCTACATCATCTAATTTTACGAGAATTTCCAACTACTTTGAAATTGATGGTCATAGTGAGAGGTTTTTGTTCAGCTCCATTGGATCATCATAGCAATCAATTTTTTCGAGCTTGTGCGGCAAACCCTAATCCGAACTCAACAATTATATGGGTCGATAGATCGTAGAATATGGTACCTCTTCAGATCCTTTTTCACGTATAAATTCTATGGATGAAGGAATCGTCAAATCAATGATGATAGGAGAGATGCCATGGGAGGATTATCATCATCATTCCCACCTTCAAGATGACAAGGAAGATTATTCAGATGCCCTAAATCACCCATCGATCGTTGATTTCTTGTCAAATTATATAAATACTGTATATTCTGAGCGTAATTTTTCAAACATAGAAGAAAAAATTTCTATAAACATTTCGACCGAGCCTAACATTGTAGAAAACATTCATGTCAGAAATCCTGTTCTCCATTGGAACTTGATAATTATTGTGCACTGTTTCATGATTTTAGAGATATTTTTGCATGGTCTTACAAAGAGATGCCGAGCATTGACACAAGTATTGTTGAACATGAGATTAAAATGTACCTTGATGTCAAACCAGTACGACAGTGGCTTCGACCTGTTCATCCTAAGAAATCCATTGCCATTAAAGTAGAGGTTGAAAAACTTTTGCGTGTTGGCTTCATTTTCCCTGTACCTCTTACTAATTGGGTATCCAATATTGTTCCAGTGATGAAAAAACAAGGGACAATTCGAGTGTGCGTCGATTATAGGGATGTAAACCAAGCATGTCCAAAGGACAATTATCCTACACCCTTTATCGACCAGATTATTGACGAATGTGCTGGATATGAAATATTTTCATTCATGGATGGATTTTTTGGCTACAATCAAATCAATATCTACACACAAGACCAATAAAAAACTGCTTTTATTTGTCCGTGGGGCACATTCGCTTATCGAAAGTTACCTTTTGGTTTGAAGAATGCAGGGGCTACATTTTAGAGGGTGATGAATTATGCCTTCCATGACATCAAACACATTGTTCAACCTTATCTTGGTGATTTGCTTGCTCATTCATGAAAACTGTCTGATCACACACAACATTTTAGAGCAATATTCTTACGATGTTGACACTACAAGATAAGACACGATCCACATAAATGTGTGTTTTGTGTTGGCTCTGGTCGGTTGCTTGGATTCGTAGTTTCAAAAGATGGAATTCGACTCGATCCCATTAAGGTTCAGTCAATCCTTGACTTGCCTCCACCTTCAAACTTGTTACAGATACAGAGACTTCAAGGGAAGGCAAACTTTCTGAGGAGGTTCATTCTAAACTATGTTGAATTAGCTAAAGGTTATACATGTCTATTGAAGAAAGGGGTACCCTTCCATTGGGACCAAGTTGTGCAAGCTTCTTTTGATGCTCTCAAAGATTCCATGATTAGAGCATCATTAATGTATGCCACAAACTATCAAAAATAATTTTACCTGCATCTCGCCGTTGCAGAAACAACCATTGGTATGGTTTTAGTTCAAGAAGAAAGTGGAACTGAACATCCTATTTACTATTTGAGTTGTAATCTCAACGATACAGAAGGTAACTATTCACATGTCGAAAATTTAGCCTTGACAACCGTTCAAGCTGTGCAGAGATTTCGTCATTACATCCTCCTCCGTAAAACTACCATTATATCATATTGCAACCCTGTGACATACATTTTGTCACGTCAATTGTTGGGGGGCAAATATTATAAATGGATAGTTATATTGTAGGAGTTTGATTTGGAATTCATCAAGTATAAATCAAAGAAATCTCTTGTCTTTGCCGAGTTACTTTGTGATCTTCCCTCATCCTCCAATGATTTAACATCAGAAGCATCAATCCTGGATGAGTCTCTATTTCTTGTCTCGTCAAGTGATCCATGGTATGGAGATATATTAATCTATCTCTAGACCCAAGCTTTTCGGCCTAATACCTCTCGCTCTGAACAATGATGTACTCGATACCAAGCCAAAGATTTTCTAATCATTGGTGATACACTTTATTGTCGTGGTGTCGATACAATTTTACGGAGGTGCCTTACTCATGAGGAGGCCGAAAAAGATTTGAATGAGTGTCATTCAGGTGCTTTTGGGGGGCATTTATCTAGTTACACAACTGCACAAAAAATTCTACATGCTGGTTACTTCTGGCCAACCATATTCAAAGATTGCATTCTTGTTGTTAGAAGTTTCCATGCTTGCCTGATATTTGACCGTAAAACCAAATTACCACCTGCACCACTGCATCTAGTCATTGTTGTTGGCCCATTCATAAAATGGGGCATTGACTTTATGACATGTAACCCCACCTTGGCCGGGGGGCATGGGTATATTATAGTCACTATTAACTATTTTACCAAATGGGCTGAGGCTATGCCAACATTTAACAACAGTGGCAAAACGACTGCTCTGTTTTTTTTCAACCATGTGGTTGCCAAGTTTGGTGTACCACAAGCCATAGTTACAGATCATGGGTGCATTTTCACAATCACATGATGGTCGAATTAATTTCCAAATTAGGACTGTCCCATGATAGTTCTACTCCATACTACCTGCAAGCTAATGGACAAGTTGAGACTATCAACAAAGTCCTTAAGCGCATGTTGCAAAGAATGATTGGAGTTCATAAAAGGAATGGGCATTTAATCTTGTACTCGGCTTAGTGGGCATATCGAACCTCGGTGAGAAATGCGACTGGATTTATGTCTTTTCAGCTGGTGTATGGTTTGGAAGCAGTCTTACCAATCCAATGTGAAATCTCGTCTCTCAAACTCACGATTGACCCGCTGCCTGACACTTCTGAAGAAGAAGCGTGTTTCTTGGAATTAATCCATCTGGATGAAACCTGTCGTGATGCCGCAGTGGCTAACGAGGCACATAAAAAACGCATCAAGGCGCAATATGATAAAAATGTTAAGCCTCGTATCTTCTCAGAAGGTGACCTGTTCTTGCTTTATGATCAGGATTCTGATAAACTTGGAGCGGTAAAATTTGAACCACTACGGATGGGCCCTTACATCGTTAAACGTGTGTTGACGAAAGGTGCCTATGAGTTAGTGGACTATGATAGGATTCCATTATTACATCCTCAGAACGGGCTGTACCTTAAACGTTACTATGCTTAATTAAAGTGTAGTAAAACTCACTGTATATACGCTTTGATTGTGTGTGTGTGTGTGTTTATTTTAGAGTTCTTATTTTGGTTAAGTAATCCACTTTGCATTTGTTGCAGGTGTCAAACTTTTTGAAACCATTTGTTGGTTATGCCAATGGAGCTAGTCGTAGTATGCAAAATTTATCTTCTGCATCATGGGCCATTTTCGCTCCAAGCGGCGAGTTAGTGAGTTTTAGACGGATATGTATTAAATGATCGACAAATAATATCACTGAGTATAGCACATTGATTGAACTCCTCTCTGATGCCATTTCACTTGGATACACCGCATCATCATTAGGCTAGACTCACAACTTGTTGTACTACAACTTACTGGCATCTATACCGTCCGAAACCCAGTAATTCATCACATGTTCCTTAGAGTTCGTATTTTGGAAAGGTATTTTGAGTTTATTCAATATCAGCATATTTCCAGAAATCTAATCACATTAACTGATTCTCTAGCGAACTATGTGGTAAATAGACATTTGCTACATTTGTAAAGTAAAAATTTTCAATTCACATCATCATTTGAATCAGATTGCATCACTTAAACCATAATAAAACTTTGAAAGTAAAACAGCTAGTTGTATATAATTTTGTACAAACAGTTTGCGTCCAAGTCAAAAATCGGTCATCTGACCCCAAAAACTCAAAAATGTATGTAGAAAATATCCAAGTAGACTAGTACTGCTCATGATAACAGGTCACAGCCTGTGCTATCATGTGTAGGAGTCTCATCCAATGACTCGGCACGCCAATGGTGTGGCACTGCAATCACATAGGTAACTCCTCAATCCAGACATCTGGAATACACAGAGTCAAACCCTCTATGTGATCTTGTAGCCTGGCTAGTGTCTTTGGTAAATCCAAGTCTCGGAGAACTGCTCTCCCAACAGCTCTCTGTACTAGCACACCTACCTCTTGTCGATGTCTCGTAGGTCGAACAGGTTCAACATCTACATACATATAAAAATGTTTGTTTAGTCTTGGCAATATTAAAAAAAAAACACAAAAAATAGTAGAAACTTAAAAAAAAATTAATAATTTGGTCATACAATTTACCAATAACACTCCATTGCACTCCAACTGGTAAATTAGATCTGGATCACCATGGAAATCCATTCCTGAATATGGATATTCTGCGAAGGTCATCTCCTGTCGGTCAAACCACTTAAAGAAAGTAGGGGTAAACTGTAGAAATTTTGAATAATATGACACTTATTCACAGAGATTATCCTGATTATACACTATTTGCGGAATCATGCATAACACATAACCTCCTCTACATTGATAATCAATTTAGCAGTATTAAGAAATAATAACATGCACACATTGAAGCATCAATCACACATATCAACACAGTATGTACCCGGGGAAAGCATAAAGCTGAAAACCCCCAACTATTTGTATATTATATTGATTGAGAACATGTAATAATACATAGTTCAATAATCCTCACAAGTACTCAGTACTATCTCCACCTGTTACACACAAACTAGCTCAGATCTGAATCAATCACTGGCTCAAATCTCCTCCGCTGCTTGCCCGCCTCCACTGTGCAATCCTGCACGAGAATACTGATGAATGAATGATCCAAATTCATATTTCCCTTGGATATACCATGCAATCCTCATTGGAAATACTCAATCCATTGATTGTGCAAATCTCATGCACAACTATAGTCACAACTATAGTCTTGCCCTTTCACTCACCTCTAACACTTGTCTCCACTGAACTGTCCATGCACTGAGTTAACTGATGTATTCCTCAGTTGATTTATGAGTTAATAATTAGTGATTTAATTAATAACTAATTCACACCACTCATCACTAGTGTATTTGTTAGTTAGACTAAATATAACTAGTTCAACTAAGTCAAACTAAACACAACTCCATCAACTCCTCATTCAACTCCATAGAACTCAATCACTGAAGTTCTAACTGAATTCCTTCATGCAATAGCTCAACTAACACATTAGAAAATCATATTTCCTTCTGGCAGTTGCATGTGCCACATCCGTAGCTCGAACTGAAGTGCTGCAAGAGGATAAGATAATGTTTATAGTCCAAATATTATTAAGAGCTAATAATATTCGACTGTTATATTTTTTTGACTGGCAGTCTAAAAATAGACTCCGCCCATATGTCTAAAAATAGAGGTCCATCTATTTTTACCAACATGACCAATCATCCATAAATAGCATCCTGTAACTCATAGACCATGATCCATTGTCTAAAAATAGACATAGTCTATAAATAGACTTTGCGCCAAAAAAATAGCCTGCAGGCCCACTTAGTGAAGGCGACTTCTTTTCACTAAGCTCCACCATCTTGTTGCATTTTCAACACTCCCTCTCAACAAGATATGGATTATCTACAACCCCTATCCTGCCTCTATGGTATTCGAATTTTCTCCTAGTGAGTGCCTTCGTCAAGATATCAACATCCTAATCCTCCATGGGAATGTATGAAAGTAACATGATTCTCTGCTACACACAATCTCTGATATGATGGTACCTGATGTCGATGTGTTTGGATCTATCACGAAATACTAGATTAGCCAAGAGTTTAATGCAACTCTGGCTATCACAATAAATCATAGTAGGCTCCAAGTGTGACCTGAACAACCCAACCAGGATCTTCCTCATCCATATAGCCTCGCATGTAGCCAAACTTGCTGCCATATACTCAGCCTCTGTTGAACTGAGTGCCACGAATCTCTGCTTCCTACTGTACTAAGAAATTGTTGTCGACCTGATACTGAAGATCCCTCTAGATGTGCTCTTTCTATCCGTTGGGCTCCCTGCCCAATCTGCATCCGTGAAGCCACATAGCTTCACCTCATC
>APFE031162463.1:49246-96943 GCA_000404065.3 Pinus taeda | reverse complement strand
CACCTCTCTGTGCCACCTAGCACTGTGCAAAACACTTGTGCCTCTCGCATAGCTGCAACCTGCTAGCTATGCGCTGTCTTGGGATTCCCTACACTGTCGCTTTCTCTACCACTCCATCCACATCTGTCTCTACCAAATCAGTCAGTTCCTGCTACTCCACACCGAGGCTTCTGTAGCAAGGTCTCATCCAAGAGGTTGGGTACCTCAAGGATCCTGCCCCTCCTCCTTGGGACGATCACTCTATATCGCCCCACCTCCTACCTGGAGGTATGGATGCATGTGATCCCTCAGCCCACCTGTCTCAAAGTTTCCCCCTACTGGAGGTCTCTGCATGAGTAGATGTCTCAACTCGATCTCCTCTCAACTTCACCTGTTGTGGCTGCTCCACAACCTCCTGAAGCTGCTGCACCAATCGTGGCTCCTCCACCATTGTTTGAGACTTCTTCTGGCTCTGCATGTTGAGAGGTAATATACCCTCCCTCTCAACCACCAAGTCTCCATCAGTTGCCTTGCTTCTCAAGGCTTTGCATGCATCTATATGCAACTGATAAAGGTTCCTGACTCAAACCCCTATCTTTCAGGTTTCTCTAGTTGTCTTACTGCGTAGGAAAGCCTTTCCCTCACTGAAAACAACATCATATCCCTTTTCTTCTAACATCGCCACAGAGATAAGATTCTTCTTCAATCCTGGAACATGCATCACTTCCTTCAATACGAAGGGTTTACCAAACTCCCTCTCAAAGGAAATGGTACCGATACCAGTCGCACTGTATCTACCATCATCTCCCATCTCGATGTGCACTGCAAGATCTTTCTCATCCAGATCAGAAAACAATTCTCTATCTCCTGTCATGTGAAAAGATGCACTACTGTCCAAGAACCATACCAATCCCATCACACTTGATACCAAGCATGTGATCAGTGAAAAATCCAGCTCAAACTGCGAGGCTAAGGCCTCTCCCGCTGCAGATATAATAGCTTTCTTATTTTTCTTCTTCTGCGGACAATCTGTGGCATAGTGTCTGTGCTGGTGACAGTGAAAACACTTCACCTTGGACATGTCTTGCTTCTTTCCTTTCACACCGGAATGAGAAGCTTTCTTGTTCTTCCCCTTCTTTGCTTTGACAACCAAAGCGCAATTTTCTTCATCAGATGCCTTTGATGAAGATCCGTCCCTGGTATTCCGCCTAATCTCCTCTTGCACAAGATCTGACCAAAGTCTCTCCCATCCTGGCAATTTCCCCCGACCTTGACAGAGTCTAATAGGAATGCAACTCTTCGGAAGACCAAGGAGAGCCAAGCTCACCAAGTCCTCATCATCGACAATCACCCCCACACTTCCCAGCTCATCCCGACATTGGGTGAACTTCGTGAGATACTGGGGCATACTGTCTCCATTCTCACAGTTAATGTTTTTGAGTTTTATCCTTGAGCGCCATTCCACCAGCTCAAAACTCAACCGCTTCTGATCTAAAATTCGTGAGAACAAAGTATTTCTCGTATAGAGGTTGACTGTATGGGCATTCAGCGGATATCTCACCTTCCAAAAGAAGGATGAATCCAGAAGCTACCTGGCTCGATTACAGGCTCTGTCTGAAGAAATAAAACGTAATCACTTCCTGAATAATAGATCTGATGATCAATCCTCGTTTTGATATCCTGTAGAACTTTTTCTACAAATCAACCAGCTCCGATACCATGTAGAAATTTTGAATAATATGACACTTATTCACAGAGATTATCCTGATTATACACTATTTGCGGAATCATGCATAATACATAACCTCCTCTACGTTGATCATCAATTTAGCAGTATTAAGAAACAATAACATGCACACATTGAAGCATAAATCACACATATCAACACAGTATGTACTCGGGGAAAGCATAAAGCTGAAAACCCCCAACTATCTGTATATGATATTGATTGAGAACATGTAATAATACATAGTACAGTACTCCTCACAAGTACTCAGTACTATCTCCACCTGTTACACACAAACTAGCTCAGATCTGAATCAATCACTGGCTCAAATCTCCTCCGCTGCTTCCCTGCCTCCACTGCGCAATCCTACATGAGAATACTGATGAATGAATGATCCAAATTTGTATTTCCCTTGGATATACCATGCAATCCTCATTGGCAATACTCAATCTATTGATTGTGCAAATCTCATGCACAACTATAGTCACAACTGACAACTGTCTTGCCCTTTCACTCACCTCTAACACTTGTCTCCGCTGAACTGTCCATGCACTGAGTTAATTGATGTATTCTTTAGTTGATTTATGAGTTAATAATTAGTGAATTAATTAATAATTAATTCACACCACTCATCATTAGTCTATTTTTCAGTTAGACTAACTACAACTAGTTCAACTAAGTCAAACTGAACACAACTCCATCAACTCTCGATCCAACTCCACATAACTCAATCACTGAAGTCCTAACTGAAGTCCTCCATGAAATAGCTCAAGTAACCCATAAGAAACACGTATTTCCTTCTGGCAGCTACATGTTCCACATCCATAGCTCGAACTGAAGTGCTCCAAGAGGATAAGATAATGTTTATAGTCCGAATATTATTAAGAGCTAATAATATTCGACTGTTCTATATTTAGATTGGCAGTCTAAAAATAGACTCTGCCCATATGTCTAAAAATAGAGGTCCATCTATTTTTACCAACATGACCAATCATCCATAAATAGCATCCTGGAAATCATAGACCATGATACATATGTCTAAAAATAGACATAGTCTAAAAATAGACTTTGCACCAAAAATAGCCTACGGGACCACTTAGTGAAGGCGACTTCTTTTCACTAAGCTCCATCATCTTGTTGCATTTTCAACATAAACGAGACCAATGACTGGCCAACATGCTAGCCAAAAGATCTACTGACCTCTCCATCTGTGGGTCTCTAGGTCCAGGTAATCCCAATGAGATGTATTGTGGCTGCATGAGTGGAATTCTCTCCAAGGAAAATGAAATCAAGATAGACCCATAGCCAAAAATTTTTGTATTTCCATTCTTTACCTTGGCTAGTTGTTCTTTCATGGATGAAATAATTGCCTCATACCAGTTGAATACCTTTGGCTCCAAACACTCTAAAGCATATTGCATATAGTGTAAAGTTACACTACCAGCTAGTTTGGCGAGGGTAAAAAGGATTATTCTCAATGGTAAATCATTAAAATCCCTAATGTTGATCTTTCCATCTCTGCTAGGTTGAGTTCCTTCTTGGCAGAACTGTTGTATATAATATCTCACTGATTCACCTCCTCTGGTAAATCTTGATAATGAGATGGGGGCACCCCGCCTTGATAGTCCAGTCAGAAAATAAATATCATCAATGGTAAAGGGTATCATTTTGACCCTAATGTGAAAATCCTGATTAGTAGGATCCCAAGAACGAACAAGGTACTGTAAAAGCTCAATTTATTGCCGCATGCTGGATAATATAAAATACTTCAGTAACCCACAATTTCTTAGGGCATCAATTGTTCCCTGATTATTTAGGGCAATCATGTCTTGTTCTTCATGCTCTCGTTCTCTCCATATAATCACCATTTTGATTCGATGAATGTATGAAATGCAACCATTAGACAAATTAGGATCAATTTTTTGCAAAAATCAGTGGAAAATTTGGGAGAAAACAACTGTCAAAATTTGGTTTTTGCACCCATCGCACCCCTCCCTTAGAGACAGTTCGCTGCAATACATACAACCTTCTAGGTGTGTGCAATGCAGCACACCTTTCGATATTGAAAGGGTGCGCTGATCCAAAGTGCAAAAAATGAAACCCTAGGGGCCTCAAAAACCATATTTATTTGCTTAAAACTAAAAATAAATGGAATAAAATGGAAGAGAATAGGGATAGCTCCTACCTGGTCCGGATGGAACGAGAAACGGTCCACTGAATCCTCCGGAATCAACTAGTGAACTTTGAGGTAGAAAACTGCTCCATAGCACCAAAGTCAAAGGGTAAAGGTGAAATGGTAAAAATGAATCATAAAACTTTTTTTTATGTTTATTTCTTGCACCTTAATTGAGTGAACATTGGTTTTTATTCATTTTATCCATTTTAACAGGTACTCGTAATCTATTTTGATGAAGTTTCGAGTAGGTTTAACAGCTGAAAGTAGAATTTGACGTGCTCAAGTGTAAATTGAACATCTTTGACCATAAGGCAAACTTTTATCTCTTTTTCGAGCTTTGTTAAAAATGAAAAAGAGCCCCCTTAGAGTCTCCTTTAAACTCTTTTCAGACTCTCTAAAAATGAAAAGATCATTGAGCGATGGTCCATTCCAGCTCGTTAAAGGATAAAAAATGATATCTCTCTTGTATTATTTTACACTTTTTCGGACTCGAGAGATTATTTTACGAAAAAAAACTTGTGGAGTTTCCTTTTCATCCTTTTTCAAACTCTCAAACATGAAAAGGACCGAGTTGTCTTTGTCGTTAAACTCGTTAAAAACATCAAATAGCAACAAACTTGTCCATCTAGACAAGACCGAGTTTCACCTTTGCTAGACTCGTTAAAGCATCAAACAACGATGGATTTGCCTGAAGGGTGAAATTATAAAACAAGCATATGTTATCCCCCTCAAGCTTGATAAAAAATAAAGAGGCACTGGTTAGCAATGACTGGGGAAAATGGAAAAAGCTGAGAAAACTTTATTGTAGCAAGTCACTCTTGAACATGACATTTTCACCTTATCATTGTGACTATGTGAGTTGGGTCATTTAGCTTGATAGTTATCACACCGTTAGTCTATCATACCATCCATTGCCTTGTTTTGGGTCAATGCTACCAATTCATCTTAGTGTCGCTGACATGTTCAAGAGAAGTCATTTAGTTCAAACTTCATCCTTTGCAATATCGTAAACCTTCATTTTCATGAAGCCCATTCTTGAACCCTTTTTGTCGTCAGTCTATTTTTCATCTCCAAAATCATATACCTTGTTTCGCATCGTAGATGTGGGATATATCAAGGCCCTCCTGCGATGAGCCGCTTCATGTCGATATCAAAACATCATCCAAGAAGTTGACTTAGAAACACCCCTTCAGTACCTTGAAGCTTGCATACATCAATGGCAGGTTTCTCGCTTCCAGCGATAGATTGACATCACTGTCCTTCAACCAAAAGACTTTGTATGGTTTTCGATATCAAATCATTTATTCACAACATGCAAAATGTACTGTAGTACCTTAAGGGTCATTATCATTATCGGTGATTCCTCTCGCGTGTGTTAATGACTTACATCATTGGTTGGTAATCAGACATTGTCTTTCTATGTTCGACTTCAGAACATCTATTCACATGGTTAGACTTGTACTTGAGCAAAATATTGAATGAGAATGAAGACCCCAGATCTAGTTTCATCCATCCGGGCTGCGATATTTTCAGGAGTACTAAATCAAATGTACAATGGCCTTACATTCATGGTCAACCATTCATGGGTCTATATCTGTAGATGACTATATTTGTACATGTAATGAAAGTTTATAAGTTGAGCATGGGTATGCCTTCCCTCAGCTAGTTCATCAAAAAAGTCAAAAATCATGATATATGTATTTTAATTGATGCAAGTCACCTTCAGTTTCGAAGCCTCCTCTCCTCATGATAAAGCATTTCACTCGACGTATATATTTTCGACTTCATGCTTTAGGGGGAAACTATTACAGATCCATTTGGGCACATCAACCCCAACTTATAGATCGATACTATTAGGGTCCATCAACCCCTAATGCAGTTGTTACATGCCCTAAAGAAGTTGAACATCAAAATGCCTCACTTCCCAAGAAGTTCCATCACTAAAAACATCCAAAAGTTACCTCTAAGAAGATCAGTGCAGGTAGGCCTTCATTAGGGTGCACTGCAATACAAATCATACACTATCAGGGTGTTATGCAATGCACTTGGTCCCTCTTTGGCCTGTGTTGGGCGAATTTGGGAAAAGTTCCGTGAGGGTTTGAAGATTCCTTATCCATTGGAAACCTCTAGAAGTTTCTCAATGCCACCTACTCCTTTGAGTTCGCATTTGGATGAGGAAGGGAGTTAGGCGTTTGTCCAAGAACACTAATTTTTCCCAAAAAAACAACACTTGCTAAGGTTTTGCAAATGGGGTAGCAAGGTAAGTGGCCTTTCTTGTGGGAAAAACTCCATAGTTAAGCGCGCTTGAGCCAGAGGCAATCTGGGATGGGTGACCTCCCAGGAAGTCCTGATTAATTAGTGCAAGCCCCGGAAGTGATGATTGACGCTATGTGATTCATTTCACTAGTTTCAATCCCACTTCTTCACCCTTGTGAGCATCACCCGATGCAATGAGTGCTAAGTGGACTGTTCCAAAATCATGTGAAATTAGTTAGTGACGACTACCTCTCATGGAAATGGTCATAGATGATTGACTTACTTAACGCAGTTGAATCCCAAAAAATGATATCTAATGAATCATATTCTTGTACCATTTAAAAAACAAGTAATTATACCTGATTTGTTTGTTTATTTCTTTAGATTGACTTTGCTTCACTTTTGCATTAAGCCCTAAATCATCAAAGAGAAAGTTTATCCCCAAAACTTTACAATTTGCTTCAAACAAAATTTTAGCTAAACCTTGTCCTTTTATTAGGTTTGTGGGTTTGATATCTATGTCATACTCCAATATTTGGCTATCCATCTTCCCCTTTTCCCTTCACTATCTCCCTAAATGAGAATTTCTCTGACTACTGATGTAGGAACATATGCTATAATTTTAGATTGTAGTGGCATAAGTTCTGAAAGATTTTAATATTTTAACCAATGCATAAACTTTCTTTTCTAATATAACATATTTCAATTGTGAATCCCCCAACACTCTACTAAAGAAGGCAATAGGTTTTTCTTTATCATCCTCATTCTTTTGTAAGGGAACAACAACAAGTGTGCTTTCTGAGGAAAATGAAAGTGTTTGAAAAGTCTTTTTGTAATAAGGACTAGTTAGCACAGGGGCAGCTCCAAAAGCCTTTTTTATCCTTGAGAAAGATTCCCTAGCTTCAAGGGTCGATTTCACTTCCTTACCTTTCTTCAACATATCAATAATGTCCTTTATAATTTCAACATAGTTAGGAATAAACCTTCTTAGAAAATTTATTTTGCCTAGGAAAGCTTGAATTTATTTCTTATTTCTAGGAAGAGTAATTTTATTTATTGCTTCAACTCTTTTTGGATCTATTTTTACATTTTCTTTATAAACTATATGGCCCAAAGGCTTACCTTCTTGCAAAACAAAATGATACTTTTTGGGATTCAAAGACAACCCATTTTTTCTACACTTCTCAAATGTCTATTGCAAGTGATGTAAATTCTCCTCATCATATTTCAAAAAGGCATTAATGTCGTCCAGGCATATTACCACAAACTTGTCTTTCTTTCCCGCAAAGGCTATATCCATGGTCCTCTGAAATGTGGCCCTTGAATTCATCAAGCCAAATGTCTTCTTAGCATACATAAATGTACCCCATGGTGTTGTAAAAACTATCTTTTCTTGATCCTGAGGATGTACTACGATCTAATTATATCCAGAAAAAAACATCTATCATTGATAATCTGGATGACCCAACCACCTTATGCAAAATGTAATCCATTTTTGGTAAAGGGTATTTATCTTTTAAGGAATCCTATTTAAATTTCTAAAATCAATACAGACCCTTATTTCACCATTCTTTTTGCATATAGGAACACTGTTAGCTACCGATTGGGAATACCTTAAAGGAACTATGACATTAGCCTCAAAAAGCTTCTTAACTTCCTTCTCAATCAAAGGGAGCAACAAAGGATTTATCTGTCTCAACTTCCATTTATAGGGTTTTACCCTTGGCTTTAGAGGGATCCTATGCTGGATTATTCTATATTAGATGTCTTGATATCCTCATAACTCCAAGCAGAGACATCTGAGTAATTTTTAAATAAATTTACATGCCTATGTTTGAATTATTTTTGGATTCCCTTTGCCAATTTTTATTAGCTTAGGTTGCTTTTTTGTTTCAATGTTGCAGTCTTCAACATCTTCCTCCCTAGCTTGCTTTACAACCTTTGAAGGGATGTCATTCACATCAAATAGTTTCTCTAATGGAAAAAGGCCTATGGATATTGCATTAGTCTTCCGCTGTAGGAATTTATGGTCAACAATTGTATCCTTCCATGATGAGCTATCATCCAATGTTTCCTCATGTTCATTTCCATCTTCATCCTTTCTTGATAATTTTGAGAGGTAGATAATTCCCTAGTTACCTCCATAAAATGTTTGATCTACTTGTCATCTTCAAAAATCTACCAATACTTCACATTACCATGTACAATGGGTTGATGACTAACTTCAACTTCATATCTTAGCTGAGGATTATGGGGAGGTTTAAAAGTACTAGTTGCTATGCTAAAGAATCAATGAGCATGTTCTTCTCTCTAAGTAGGAATAATATATTAAAGGATGAAAAAAGGTTCTCCATGAGATCCCAAACCTCATTTATATAGGACTTCAATCTAGGATGTTTGGTTTGGCACCAACATCTTATCCATTTGATTATCAATTCTAAATCCCCAAAGACTCATAAATTTTCAATTTTCAATTTTCTAGTTGCACGCAATCCTAGAATTAAAGCCTCATATTCTCTTATATTATTTGTAGTATCAAATTCAAGTTTACAAGATAGAGGGATCATCTCACCTTTAGGCGACAACAATAAGACCCCTACTCCATTTCCTTCCTTTGAGTATGTGCTATCAAAGTGCATCTTCCAAATAATATTTTGGACTTTTTTAGGCATTTGTGCTATTGATGGGGTCTTAACTTTTGTATCATGAGCTATACCTTCATCCTCTTCTAATAGAAAGCAACCAAAATCTTTGTCCTCACCATATAATGGAGAATTACTATAGATGTATTCTTTAGTAATAATTTTCACAAACCTTGACTCCTTCTACAACCTTTTTTCTTCTCCCCCAAATACCTGAATAGTAGCATAAGTTAGTTTTAGCTATAGATCCTCTAAGCTTCATTCCCCAAGACCTAGAAAGTAGCATCCCAAACCAAGCAGGAATACCAACTGTTAGAAAATTATATATTATGGAGCAATGGAACACATAAAATATTGCAGAAATATAAACACAAAAAATGCATAAAACAAGAGAGACACATATATAAGTGGTTCACCCAGTTTGGGCTACGTCCACCCTGAATAGCCAGTCCTTCCTTTCTATTATCCAACAAAACGAAGAGACACAACCTACAACAGATCCGCTGTAATATCCTCTGTTTTCTCTCATAGTCTCACCTCTCTACTTCTTGCTCAGAGAATACACATATATTACATAGACTCAATACAATGCCCTCATACAAAGAGAGGGGTTTCCTTCTAGGGCAAAAAACCATAAAGTAAACATAAGTTCTACCATCAGATCATCCGCCTAATGAACCACCTAGATTGACTAGAAATTACTATACTTTTACAAGGCAATTTTACATTTGTTTTTAGCTTCGGGGGCGCTGCCCTTGAACCCTTGCCGGGGGACCGCTGGCCCCGGGACCCCCTAGCCGGGGGGGGGGGATCGGCCCCCTTGGACCCCCGCGGGGGGGACAAGTCCCCTCTACACCCCCCCGTATGGAGGGGTGTACAAACTTCCTGGGGTATACATCCAGCTGAAACAAAGACCTCTAAACAATCATGCTCTATACTCAACACCAACCACTAATACATCCATCACCAAACTCCTTGTAGGAATTTGAGCTATTGAAACCACCATATCTTTAATAAGACTGATGCACTTTACTCTCGTGTAATCAAAGGAATATAAGTATTTATATGGCTATGTAATTTGCAAACCCAACTGTTCCATCGCACTCAAAGGAATCAAATTGTGTGAGGCTCCTAAATCAAGCATACAATTGTGCAACATTAAATCATGTATTAACAAGGTTATATAAAATGGTGGTGTAACAAGACCTTTCTCCTCAACATGTGGTCCAAACATCATTACAAGTATCTATTCCTACAAATTGATTAGGTGATGTTTGTGTTGGGTTCAGAAAATCAGCAATTCGTCTCTGATAAGAAGGAAGTTTGCTACTTCAACAAGAGGAACAAGTATTTTTAACTTCTCTAGTTCGTTTCCAATACTGAAAATATGACCTCCTTTCTCCATTTTCAATTGTTCTCCCACCTTTTTATTCTCTTGAACTAGAAGCTTAGCTTGGGGATGTTGTTTAATTTGATTATCCCGCTTTTCCTTATTTTGTTGTCTTGATTGTGATGTCTCTTCTTTAGACGTTGAAGTTTCTTGTACAAGTAATTTTCTTTTATCAACATTTTTGTTTGAATCTTGTTGGTCTTGATCATCACCTTGGCTTTGGGTCCTAGATATTTTCCTAGATCTGAGCTCATATCTCTTATGGAGCTTGTCCTGCATTATATCTGTAAAATCCTTATAATAAGCATTAATTTTTTCTTCTCTTAAAGGGAGTTGGAATTATGCATCTGCATCTTCATATTCTGCTTCCTTTCCCTCCAATTCTTTGTCTCCAATGAAATCTAGAGGAAAAAGTAGCAATAGAATTCCTGACTGTTTCCAATTTGCTCTTAGTTTGAATGTGCATATGGTTATTTTCAATGATTTTTCTATTTTCCATAATGAATGCAATCCTATGCACAATATGTATTGTTTTTAATTCTACTGCAGATTTTTCATTCAAGAACTTGATCAATTTCCTAGCTTTTTGTGCTTCGTTCTGCACTTGTTTCTCGCATGAATTTACAGCTTTAGCTATATTTGCAAGTGAAACCCTTTATTCAAAAACAACTTGAAAGAATCCCCATGTAGAGTGAACTTGCTGAATGATGTCATCCTAGATAATCTGTCTAGCTTCAATCATAGATATATTTCCTTTCAGCCTACTTTTTAACTCCTTAATCTCCTCTTGATTTAATTTATATTTTTAGTGAGTTGGTTTTTTCCTAAATTAGTTGATTTCAATTGTTTTTATTTAACACTTAACTCTGTTTGAGACAAGGTTAGATTATCCAAGAGCTTTTTCATTTCTACCTTTGAAAGTGTGACTTTAGTCATCACCTTTGCCAATTTATCTGAAGGATCTTCTGACTCAGTAGGCACTATGATTGTACATACATGGTTCTTAATAGTTTTCTCTAAGTCATGATCCTTATCTTTTAGGGAGATTATTTCTTTGTTACTGACCATCATCTCATTCATCAACAACTCCTTTTATTTTTCTATAGCAGCTTGTTTAGTTGTCTGAACATGTTCTGTTGTAGACATTTTCAACTTCTGTCTCAATAATTGTATCTCAAACTCTCTACTTTGTATTAAAGTTTTGATTGCCTCCCTGTCACCTGGATCAACCCCAAGCTTGATGATCAAGTCTTTGAAACCTTCATTCTGCAAATGTAGAGCTCTAGAATTGGCCTTCTCCTATTTGAGTCTGTTTGCATCCTTTCCAAGAGCTTTTCAATGTTATTAGTTGTCAATGCATTTTTACTCAACTCACTATATGACATTTCCCCTGCTTGCTTATGCAAATTGATTTTATCATGCAAGGGAATATTAACTACATATAGAGACAAGTCAACAATGTTGAACTTAGAAATAGAAAGAAGTGATTGAACTATGGGATGCAAGACAAAATTTTTAATTGGTTTATTTCTAAATCCATGGCAAAGAGTAATCTTGTTTGATAAGGAGTTGCCTATGAAGCCAATTGAGACATCATATCATTCTTCACCTTTTGAATTCTGTCTTTAATTGCTTGATAACTATTCAATATTATATCAACTACAGAGGACGCTCCTTGAGTTGTAGGCATTGTTATTTCTATAGAGTTGGAAGGGATAGTAAAACTTAGGGTTTCCCAAATGCATTTGAAAACTAGGTTGGATGAATGATTGTTCTTGTAGCTTAAAATGAGTTTCCTCTTCATCTTTGATATAAAAATTTCATCTTATTTTGTGACTGAACATCTTCCATTTCAACATCTACTATCTTAGTAATATTCCTCTTTAGACCTTTTTCCTTCACTGTAGGGGTTTCAACTTCTAACTCTGAATTAACTAGCCAAACATCTTAATTTGCTTCCCACTCTAGATTTGGTCTATTGTCATGTATATAAGGCGCATATTTTATATCCTTCCTCCTCTTGGAAATCACATGTTATGGATCATAATGCCACTTTTCTACCAAATCAAAGTTGAAATCCTTCATCAAGTCTTCCACCTATTGAAGAGCTCGCTTGGAACTAAAAATGAAAGGAAAAACCATTCTTTCTAGTTTAAACATATATCCATTATGAGCTAGGACAAAGTGAATTTGACATTCATTAAGACTTTGCCTTATGAACTCAAGGGAAAAGATCATCGTAGGTAGAAAAATGGGAAAATGACAAGGAGGGATCTCAACTCCATATACTTTAATTTCTCTATAATCCTAAAAAAGATACCATTCTCATACCATAGTGTCCTTTCCGAGCTGTAATAACTACCTTTGTTATGCCAAAATTCTTGGGGGAGGAACATTATTTAAAATAGTGTAAACAATGGCCATATAGGTAGACATAAAGTGGGAAAAGCCTTCATTATTTAGTTTCTTTTTAACAATATTGGTCCACTCCACTACAAATTTCCTCTATTTAAGGGAATCAATTATACTCAGACCCATATATTCAAATTTATCAATATGAGTCTACAAGAACAAGTAGACCAAAATATAAAAGTATCTAAAATAAATAGTAAGTTAAAAGTTTTCAAATTAAAATGTAACACCTCCTCCCATATCTACCCACTTTAATTGGCCTATTTGGGTAAACATGAGTTAAGGGCTACTATGACATGACTCAAACACCTAGATATTATTAAGGAAATGAAGTCAACAAAACAAGACCTTATTGAATTCTCTCAGGTGCTATAAGACCCCCAAGAGTTAAACCACCCTTCCAAGTGCCCAAACCCTGAGTTAACTTGCTTTTCCACTGATTTGGACTCCCATAAATTAGAATAACATTGCTTAAATTTGACTGTAACCCTCCAATCACATGCATAAGACTGCAAGGGAGTGAATGCAATCTTTTTTACCCATTTCGTGCCAACGATCACGAGGTCTAAGTCACTTTTCAGGGCTAGTCTCTAGACAATTTCCCAAAACTTGATGAAACTTTCTAGAACAATGAATGACACTACGAAAAATCCACTAACACAAAACTTAGACAAGAACTTGACCTAACCCAGTCTAACCATGACAGTCATTCCGTCAAACACATGGTGAACATGAAATCTACAGGTCATGCATGCATATTTGAACATAGAGAAATGAAAATTATCTAAGAAACATTAAGAAGGTCTAATGCCTTCTCATAGCAGCTGCAATAGAATCTATTAGGTCATGCATTCAATAACCATTCATTTACCATTCAAACATGATAATATCCATAATTTGGATTTGTCATAAAACCATGCTTATAACCAACATATAACTAGATAGATAACAATGATATAACAACCATTAAATCCATATAATAACAAGTATAATTACTCATGAGTTACAAGGGGAAATAGCTCTTATCCATCATATGCAGAAGCCAACCAAGTCAAGGACTTACACATACCACGCGACCATAGATTGGGCTGAACCAAATCTTTGTTTCATCCAATCACCCCTGTGCCATATTCTAAGCATGAATGCAGGATCTCATGGGATAAACCACTCCACAACAACCACAAGAATCTAGAGGTTAAACCACATTCACCCTCACACTACTATGATCTCACCTAACCAGTCCCGAGATCAAAAAACCAAACCAATATTGGATGCCTCATAATTCCTTCACCATCCCTTGAGGGTTTTTTCTATCTCCATCCACCTATTGAGGGTTTCTCACAGAAAACCATCTCCACCCCTAACCCTTGGGATTTTCCTGAGACCACCTCACCCATATCCAAAACCTTCCAATAATCCAAAGCTCGACCAAGAATAAATCGCATCACACCATGACTATCTGAAAATGGAAAGGCAAGGCTGTAACCACCGTCAATCATGGCAAAACCCATGCCAAAGACAACAAATGAACCAAATAAATACATGCATATACCATGTATGCCAATAAAAACTAGGAAATTATACATGCAACCTATTACCTGTAAGTATTCCCGCTGAAGCCTCTTTATCCAACTTTCCTTGCTTGATCCTTGCTTTCCTTTGATTTCTTGTCCTTCCTTTATTTTCCTTGTCCTTCCTTTTCTTGCTTTCTTCCTCCTCTTGGTGCTCTTTTCCTTTATGAAACCAAGTCTAAAAATTAATTGACAAAAGATTGACAAAAGATATGAACTGATCCTCAGAAGCCTTTTTATCATTGATGTCTCTAATTTCTTCATGTTTCCTATATTTTCCTTCAATTTCCTCCTCACATGCAACCTATGACCTTTCACCTTCCTTTTCTCCTATGTTCCTTCATTTTCATAAATAATAGCTAATTAATGCCTCTTTTCCTTTTTAATGCCTTTGCCAATTTCTTTAGCCATAATAAATTGAAATGAACACCCATTAGTATGTTTTTCCCAACATTCAAATTGGAATATGTGTCTCATGACCTTGATTTTATTTTTCCTTTATTAAATTTATTACATCAACTTTTAACATGGGGACATTACAGACCTCTCTCCCTTGGGGGAACACCATCCTTGGTGTTCTATGACACCTACGACCAACAAACCACAGCAATAAAGAAAAAAAAAGAAAAAAAAAGACTTCTTGTAGTATTTATAATGACCACTATTGAAAACATGACAATCATATAGTTTATTGGAGATTTATAACAAAAATCATTACAATATCTATAATAACAACCACATATACTTATGCCCATTTTCTTCAACCAACAAATAATCATACTATCTATAGAGATTTTTAAATGCAATTTGACATAATATTCACAACAAAATACACATATATGCATATGCACATTTGCTCTAACCAAAAAATAAAATGATACAATGCTGGCATCTGCAAGAAGGGAATCAAGAGGCCGACAAATCCACCCTCAAAAGTAGTACCAAGATTCACCTCTTTCCTAGGAAGTCCAAAATCCAATGCCAAAGTCAACTTGCATCCAATGTCCAATGCTATGATCCTACGCCACTTTTCCTCTTAATGAATAGTTACTGACTTGTTGTTCTAGGGCACACTCCCAATGTGCATCTAATTCCATATGGAAATGCTAATGACCAAAAAAATCCATCTCCTGACCTTCCCTTCTTTGCTACATAGTCTCTCAGGAAATACAATCACCCCCTTCTATGCAGTCACTCACCTTCTAAGTTCCCCGGAATCCCCTTTCCTAGGTGATCCATCCCTTGGAAACTTTCCTCACATTGGAAGGTCAAAAAACCAAGGCATATACCTACCTTAAAACCATCACACCAGTCATAACATGCTCATGGAAATAAATGGATACTATTGGGTACCAGTGTCCCATAATGGCCCTGCTCCTGAAGTGCTTTACCAATATAATGTTGTCTTTTCTAATTCCTTTTGTCGTTGCTCATTCTTGCAGTCAATTTCAACCACCCAAATTGGGTATTACCCTACTTTCTTGTACCAAGCACATAATTTCCATAAGACAAAGGAATTAAAACTAATTCAAATCATACCTCATTGATGGCTCGCTAAGAAGGTACACTTGCAATTCCGTTTACTTCTTGTCACAACAAGTCAAACCATATCTTTGACCAAATCATCATGTACAAACATATTACATCCAATTAGCTCAAAACAAAACCATCATAAATAAAAATCAGAAATCACATGCAACCATCATAAATCAGAGTCATAGATGATAGGCATAATTAAGACTGAAATAAAATATTGATACTTATCTTTCAAATGAATTTTTTGCTTCTGCCTTTGTGATTTTTATACACACACTGAATTGGTTTCCAAACCCAGTAAGCACCCTGTGCGTTCTCTCCTCTTCAAGCAATAATGGAGTCCAAATACTAAACCACCTCCTCCCTCAATATGAGCAACAAGGGTACCCCAAGACTAAACCGCCTCAACACTTGATATTAATAACAAGGGAATCTAGAGACTAAATTGCCTCAACCCTCCATAGAAACAAAGGTATCCCGAGACTAAATTGCCTCAATTATTAATATCAACAATAAGGGCCCAAAAAGTCCCGTACCTTCCTGTATCATCACACTGTACAACATATAAAAATACACAATGTACAACACAACACATACACAAACACCCGGTGTACAACATGACACATACACCTATTGTAGTTGCTACAACACCATCCAAAATTTTGGCTTACACTCAATTTTGGAGCCTCCCTTGGTCTTGCATACTGTCATCACATACAACGAAGCTTATTTCATGATTTTTATTAAAGTATTTTGCTCCCCTTTGCAGGATGGGTTAACAATTGTCTTTTGGCATGATTGGCTATCGAACAATGTGTAGAATCATGTAGTGATAGTTTCAAGGGTCTATGTTTGTGTATATGAGTTTTTCTAACTATGCAAACATCTTTCGCACTCATTCACAAAGTTTTGAGCATTGTCACACAAGTGTTGTCATGATCGTCCTAAAGTATATCTTAGGTGTCACACTTGTCATCACTGGTTGTAAAGTGGTCACACAGAGGGGAATGTATTGTTCATGTGTCCTAGGTGATATATGATGTTGTGTCATCAAGTATTCTAAGTGGTAGATCACAGTCAAAGTCTTATCACTGTTCACATCAGTCTAACCAGTCTTACACTTAGCCATTTTCGAGAAGGCTTCCTGAATAAGAAACTTAGCTTCACCCAAACTCCCTATACTGTGCACTACGTAGTTCTAAATCTCTAGATGAGACCTTTCACCTTGACACTACACAATGTGCTATTCCTACCTCCCAGAACTAGTACACTGCATAATTTCTATGCTCAAGTTATGACCTTGACCTCTAGAATTGTGCAACCATTCCTCCCAGCCTGACCTTCATTGCACAATCACAAGCCTAAATCCCATCCCCTAAACTGCGCAATTGTGTAGTATCCCTACCTTCCTTGTCTTCCAAAATTGCACAGTGTGTCATCTCAGTGTTCATCCCTTCATCTTGTCCCAATGGATCTCAGAATTGTGTAGTTTTTTCCATCAGTACTGCCAAAAATATGCATTACGTAGTATCAGAGCTCAAGCCTCACCCCTAGCTGTTAGAATTGCGCACTACATAGTAACTGAGCCCTCTCTGTCGACCTCTCACTTGGTGCTGGCTTAGTATTGGGTCAGAATGCACCATCTTAGACTAGGGGGTTTTCAGAATGATGTTGTCTCGTCATGAGTGAATTGCAGATATAGGTACCTTACCATGTTATGATGAGATGATGAAGAAAGATATTAAGGAGGGAAACATGTTGAAAGACACTCTTGTAGTTTAACATGCAAGTTGATTAATCACAATAAAGCAAAGGGACAACAGTTTGCGATCACAACTCAAGACTTGAGATCATTGAAGATTCCTTATCACCAAGTAATACAGAGCTGAAAAGAAGAGGATTCTCAAGCAGACACTGACCACACAACAACAATAGTGGCTTGACACTACCAAATCATCAAGCAGTCCATGTCAGTGGTGTCATGTCATGAGTTTTCATATTCCACCTCATCATTGTGGATCAAGTAAATGTTATTCAAAATGTATTGTAAAGTGGAAGTCCATAGGACACACATGGAATATAAAGAGTCATGTAAGTTGAAAAGTCATAGGAAGTCAAACAATCATGAGGGTAGTCAAAGAGTCACAAAGAAGGGGAAGCATCACCCCTTGGTTATATATACTCCCTTATTGTATAAGTAAAGAAATTTTCACCTTGGATCCTCCTGCAAGGCATTGGAGAGACATATCAATTATTTTGAGGAGCAAGAAGTTGCTCCAATGCTCCAATATTGGAGCTAGTGATGTTCATTGTATACATGTGTCTTGGAGATTTTATTTAATAACATAAGCCTTATGGGCCAATTCTTCATGCATGGATTATGGATATTTGTAAGACTATTCTATGAATGTTTTTAATTCATGTTTGCTTTCATTTGTGCTAAAGTAGTTGAACTATTTTGGTTATTTTTGTATTTATCACAGTGAGAATGTGTTATAATTGCTATTATTTCTATCGCATCCTCATGGACTATTCCATTGGATATTAGAAAAATATTCCTTGTTATATTGGTTTCAATGATCTTCACATCTCTGTGGACTATTCTGCTTGATGTTGTACATACCTTGCTTTTTCATGTGTGTCTCTACCAGGGTGGTACTACTACCTCTCTCTTAGAGGCTCACTTTTCCTCCCCTACGTAGTGAAAGTACTTTGACACACATAAGATTGAACACTCAACAAAAACACCCCCCTTGCTTTTCGAAGGCACCATGAACTCCTCTCTCTTCCTGATAGTTAGAGCCAAGGCATATCTTTAATATATATGGAAACTAGGCCGATATTCTGGATGGGGCTCCTACTCCAAATGGTGTGAGGTCCAATTTGGACTTCACATCGGGGAGACCCCTTGGTTGACAAATTTCCAGCACCGTCAATAGTGGCGCTAGAAGGAGGGTCAGATGACAAGCTGAGACCGTTGAATCTAGTTTGAATCTCTTATTTAAAATGGCTCATAGTCAAATATTACTCCTAGGGTGTTTCTCTAGTTTTTTCCTTTATCAATTTTCAACCCTTGATGAGCTTCTCTATCATTGTCCCAATTAAAGTTTGATGGTGAGGATGGAACATGCATAACCGAGCACATTTATGATTTTCTTAAATTTTGTGAATCTTACGAAATCAAAGATGAAGAGTTTTCTTGTGTGATTTTCTTCCTCACCCTTGAAGGCCATGTTAATCGATGGTGCCATACCTTGCCACCTGCTTCCATCCATTCCCTTCATCATTTCCTCGAGCCTTTGATAGGTATAATTACTGAGATGTTTGTAAAATAATCAATCTCTTAATAATGAAGCCTAATGAATCAATTGAGGATTTTTTGATCAATTCCTTCACCTTTGTTGTGAAATTTCTGAAGGGGACATGAACAAGGATTTCTTGAAACAAGAGTTTGAGTGCTTGGTTCTTATCTCTTTACACAATGAACCTGAACCGCATGATTCCCTACTTCTCCAACTCTTGTGAATCATGAGACACCTATAATTTCAGAGGAGGAATTTACTGCTCCTTTTGTTCTTTGTCCTCCTTCTTTTCCAGTTTCGATGAAGGTGCTTCTGTGCGATGGTAATAAAGTTGAAAAGTCCACAAATAAAATTCCTAATCCAGATTCTCATTCTTCTTCTATTTCTCATGACTCAAATTCAATGGAGGAAATCCTAGAATGGCTTATGAATCCCATGGGGAAGAATAATTTCCCCATTCCGCAACATGAAGTTATCATTCATAACTCTAGCCTCCAATCTAATCTATATTTATGTGATCCTCTATCATCTACATGCCATGACTCTTTGTACTGTGATCCACCCGATCAATCTTCTCCACCAACTAGTCTTTCACACTCTCTTGATTTTCACATTGCGAGTTTAAATTGCAATAAGATACAAGGCAATCACATTACACATGTAGAGGAGCAGGAAGATGAAGATGTTGTCAATCTTTCTTATCTTTTGCAAAATCCTCCATGTCAATTTTTTTTTTTTTTTTTTCCATTATTGGATGACTTTCAATCTTCTAATCTCAGTAGTGAATCAAATGTAATCAATTCTTTAAATCAATCCATAGCCTTGGGCAAGAATCATTCTGATGATGATGACTCCGTTGATGTATACAATCATGAATGCTCAGGTGTATTAGCTGATCTTTTGGTTTCTCATGAATATTTTACTTTAGATCTAGAATCTGACTCGGTCAAAGAAGATGTGGTTAGCAAAACTTCCTCTTCATCTCGCTATCCCTTGTGATCTATCATATGTGATGTTTCTACTTGCGACAAAGATACTCCATGCTCTTTAAGTTCTTCATCCAATGAGTTATCTTCTCAATTGACACAAGACATTGAGATTATCCATGATGCAAATAAAAACAACCGAATCATAGAGTACTCTTTCCACCCCTCATAATCTCTTCTATTGCACGAAGATAACTCTTCAAACCAATTTTTTCATGAAATTTCCCTGATTCATTCATGTTTGAATTTGTGATCAGAAGAACATTTCGACTTGAGTAATTTGGTTGTTGAAGTTGAAAAATCCAGTGAAATCTGTGACAAAGATGGCTTCCATCCGGTGAATAGTGGCTTTATTGAAACCAATGGTAGAAGCTATCCACAAACCAAGCATGATCTAGTTTAATCTTCAAAATGTAATTTTACAATCGTGGAAATTTCTGGGACCTACCAGGGAGTCGAGGCACTTCAAATTCTGTTGATGGTTATGTTAGGATCTTGCAACTCTGATAAGAACCCCAAACTAATACAGATATGATTTCTCCTACACAACCCTTCTCTTTGCTTAGTTTCACTCGATGTAAATTTCATTTTGAAAAATGTTTGGTATTTTAGGTATCATCTTTCAAATTTTCAAGATTTTACTTCTGACTGGATTCAATAATATTTTTCAGTTCATTCATCTTCATGAAAATCTCTTGCATCAAACTCGGGTTTGGAATGTGTATCTCTCATAGAGTCATGGAATTGTAAAGTTGATCATTTCAAAGACTATCTTTGGACGAAAGAATCATGCTTATAAAATTCATCTCTTAATAGTCAACTCTTTTTTTCTTGCAAATGTATATTAAATATTCCCCTTCATTGCACCTAAAATATTCTTGAGTTATCGCATGAATCAAGTTCTTCTCCATTCACCATGTCCTGACTGGTCTGTTGTATTTGTTTTGCTGACATACCTTTTAAATTCTTTTCATGATTACAAAGCTTGCACAATTTGTCACCAATTACAAGAAATTTTTTTTCCACATTTGGGTTGCGAGGAACTTGGTTTGATTGTTTAGAGCATTCACATAACTGTTCAAATTGACTTGTCCTTGTTTATTAGAATCTGTGAATTTGATGCTTTAATCAGTTTATCTGATAATTTATTTTGTATTTGATGACTGTCATTCATGTTATCATTTTCCCACTAGCATATCCAATGGAAGTTGTTTTACATCCTTTGATTTTCATCATTCAACATCTCACTATTCATATTTTTGTCGAGCGATTGAGACACTTCAGTCTCCATTGATGGTTATGTCAGATCCCACTGTCTCGACACGACTACTGAATATGATCATATCTATTTTCCCTCCCAAGATTCTTGTTATAATTCTGTGCCTCTAATTGAAAATCCATCTTTTCAAAGATTTCAAGGTTTTCAAGAGGAGCATCATGAATTTTATGATCCAACCACTGAATGATTAGAGAAATCTTACTCGAAAAGCTCCATTGCAATAAACAAGTTTCAACCTTTTCTCATGCTTGCTAAGCAGGATGATACAGAAGAAGGTGCATTCGCAAGAAGTCTTCGAGGTTTGTCTGATTATGATTTTCGTCGGAGAGGTAAGAATCTGAATTGGATGAATGTAGTGGTTGGGACACATCTTTCTTCCCACACAAAAGACCTTCAATTTTTTTTGCAAATTATTCAAGAGTTCATATTTTCTCTTGCACATTTCTTTATATTTATTTTAATCGATCATATCTTTGTGACTGTAGGTTAGAAACAATTACGGTGGCTACATTGGAAATTCCATTATATGTGACTTCTACCTTCTAGTTGTTAAGTTAGCAGTAGGATTAGATTCATCTTAGTTTTCTTTCTCTTGCACCCATCCAGTCTTGGACTCTTTAGTCTCTCTTGTATTTTATTACTTTTCTCTTGCATTATGCTTTAGTTTAGTTTCTTTTGCTTGGATTATGTTTTTGTTTCCTTGCTGTGTGTTGTCTTTCCTTTCGTTTTGTTTCTTTTATTTTTGTCTCTTGTTGATTGTCTCCTTTTGTTTTCATCATGTGAATAAGCGTTATGCCTGGACCTATTTTGGCTTCTTAGTATGTGTGTGGCCGAACTCTAAAAATTCGTGTGACACTTCAACATTTGGATAACCTTCTGTTCATCTTCCTTGTGTTGGTTATATCTTTTGGTCGATGAAAAACCGACAGAAAATACGATCCGTTTGTAAGGAGAGTTTTGGTCCAACCATGAACCCATGTCTGTTCCAGGAACCTTATGCCTACACGTGGTCTATATATTTCAGTGTTTTCATCCTTATCCAATCAGTAGAAGAGGAGAAGGGGAAAAATATAAATGAAAAAACCTAAATCATAGGTTTCTATATGCTTCTTTGAAGGAACAACCTCTCGTGCTCTCAATAGGTCAGGATCCATCTTCCACCCCAAAATGAATAAGTGCCAATGCACATTCCTCTTTAAAATAAATAAATGAAGGTGAAAGAAGAGAAAGGCTTCCTGCGCAGAGAGGTGAAGTAAGAAACTCCACTGGAGTATTGTCTAGGTTCGCTGGTAGCGGAGAAATACTTATGTTCCTATGTGACTCTGCTAGGGTACTGTCTAGACCTACTAGCAGTGGAGCAACACTAGAGATGAAAAATTATACTATGAAAATATTAAGATCGCTAGCTACACTACCCTTCCCAACTCGAAACATTGTGATATCACTAAACCTTATGTTGTGTTCAACCGAGAAGACATAAAGGGGACTGTCTCTATTCATGAGGAAAGTAGGAAGAACAAAGTAATGCGCACAATGAATCAATACTCCTTGAAGAATTAAGGCCATGCATAGAAGAATTCAACCGAGTCAGAGAAGATGGAATTCTACCTGTGTGTTGCCAAGTGTTGTATTTGCTACAACACCCTCCAAAATTTTGGCTTACACTCAATTTTAGAGCCTTCCTTGGTCTTGCATACTGTCATCGCAAACACTAAAGCTTATTTCATGAGCTTCCTTGAATTATTTTTCTCCCCTTTATAGGATGGGATAGTTTTTGTCTTTTGGCCTGATTGGTCATCACACAATTTGTAGAAGCCTGTTCTGATGGTTTCAAGGGTCTATCTTTATGTATATGACTTTTTCTAACTACGAAAATATTTGTTGCACTCAACATAAAGATTTGAGCACTGTCACACAAGTGTCGTTACGGTCGTCCCAAAGTATATCTTAAGTGTGGCATTTGTCATAGCTAGTTGTAAAGTGGTCACATAGAGGGGAATGCATTTTTCATGTGTCTGGGTGATCTATTTTTTTATTTTGTTAAGTATTCTAAGTGTGAGATCACAGTTGAAGTCTTATCACTGTTCACATAAGTCTAACTAGTCTTACACTTAGCCGTTTCCAAGAAAGCTTCCCAACTAAGCAGCTTGGCTTCACCTGACCTCCCTAAACTGTGCATTGCATAGTTCCAGTCCTCTAGTTGATACCTTTCCCCTTGACACTATGAAATTCACAGTTCTTTCCTCCCAAGAATGGTGCACTACACAATTTCTGTGCTCAAGCTTAGGCCTTAACCTACAGAATTGCACAATCATTCCTCCTAGCCTGACCTTCAAAAATTAATTCACAATCACAAGCATGAAGCTCATCCCCCAAGGCTTTTAATTGTGCAATTTCATAGTAGACTTGCCTCCCTTGTCTCCCAAAAATGCACAGTGTGTCCTCTTAGTGTTCATCCCCTTAGCTTGTACCACTGGCTCTTAGAAATGCACAATTTTTTCCCTCAATACTGCCTAAATTGTGCAGTCTGAGAGGTCAAGCCTCACTCCTGGCTAATGGAACTATGCACTGCACAATCACTGATCCCTCTCTTTCAAATTGTCACTTGGTTCTGACTCAATAATGGATCAGAATGCACCATATTAGACTAGGGGTTTCCCAGAGTGATGTCATCTTTTCATGAGTGAATTATAGATACAGGGACCTTACCATGTTATGGCGAGATGTTGAAGAAAAAAATGAAGGAGGGAAACATGTTGAAATACACTCTTGTAGTTGAACATTTAAGTTGATCAATCACAAGAAAGTAAAGGGACATCAATTTGCGATCACAACTCAAGACTTAAGGTCATTGAAGATTCCTTATCACCAAGTCATACAAAGGTGAATAGAAGAGCATTCTCAAGAAGTCACTCAGCACACAACAACAACAATGGCTTGACACTACCACATCATCAAGCAATCCATGTTAAAAGTGTCATGTCATGTCATGTCATGAGTTGTCATATGCCACCTCGTCATTGTGGATCATGTAAATGTTATTCAAAATGTATTGTAAAGTGGAATTCCAAAGGACACACATGGAATATAAAGAGTCATGTAAGTTGAAAAGTCTTAGGAAGTCAAACAATCATGAGGGTAGTCAAAGAGTCATAAGGAAATGGAAGCATCACCCCTTGGTTATATATACTCCCTCATTATATAAGCAAAATACTTTTCACCTTGGATCCTCCTGCAAGGCATTAAAGAGATAGATCAATTCTTTTGAGGAGCAAGGAGTGACTCCAACACTCCACTATTAGAGCTAGTTATGTTCATTGTATACATGTGTTTTGAAAATTTTACTTAATAACAGAAGCCCTGTGGGCCAACAAGTTCTTCATGCACAGATTATTGATATTGGTAAGACCATTCTGTGAATGTTTATAATTCATGTTTTCTTTCATCTGTTCTAAAGTAGTTGAACTATTTCATTTATTTTGGTACTTATCATAGTGAGAACGTGCTGTAATTTCTATTATCGCTTTCACATCCTTGTGGACTATTCCGCTAGATATTAGACAAATATTCCTTGTTATATTGGTTTAAATGACAATCACATCTTTGTGGACTATTCCTCTTGATGTTGTATGAACCCTTATTGTTCACGTGTGTCTCTACTGGGGTGGTATTACTACTTCTCTCTTAGAGGCTCACTTTTCCTCCCCCTACGTAGTGAAATAACTTTGACACACACACAATTGAGCACTCATCATGCACACCCCCCTTGCTTTTCGAAGGCACCATGCACTCCTCTCTCTTGCTGACGGTTAGAACCAAGGCATATCTTTAAGATATATGGAAACCGAGTCGATGTTTCGGATGGGACTCCTACTCCAAACTGTGTGAGGTATAATTGAGACTTCACATCGAGGCGACCCCTTGGTTGACGGATTTCCAACACCGTCAACAACACCCACACCCGGTGTACAACAAAACACATACACCTACATCCAGTGTATAACACCACATATACACACCTACACTTGGTGTACATCACTACACATACACCTACACCCAATGTACAACATAACACATACACCTACAATATGATGAATACACATGTCAAATACAACGACTACACAATGCCCGTAACCCTGTATCAAATATACACAATAGAACATGTACGACGTGTACACAATACCACATGTACACAACGCCACTTGCACAATGTGTACACAACACCCAATGTACACAACACCACTTGCACAACGTGTGACACAACACCACATGTACAACATGTAAACAACACCACATGTACAACATGCACACAACACCACATGTACATAGCACCACATGTACAACTTGCACACAACACCATATGTACACAACACCACATATACAACATGCACACAACACCATATGTAGACAACACCACATATGCAACATGCACACCATACCACATGTACGCAACACCAAAGGTACAACATATACACAACAATAGTACTGCATAGTTGGAGGCCACACTGTCTCTACCAAACAACCTAACTTCTAATGTCTTTCCATTATCCATGCTTGTCCCAACATGTTGCGGATCACACTACTTTCATTCATTTGATGTATCCTTCAACATTAACTACCATAGCATAAACATATACATAGTATAATAACATAATATCAAGTCATATCCACACAATACTAACCTCATAAATTTGTCAAGGCTATTCTTTCCACTTGATTCCTCATGAAATATGAACCTCTTCATGCCATTCACCTGCATAAGTAATCATTCCTCCACAAGCATGGTCATTGATGATCATGTCACATAATGACATACATACATACATATATAATCATTAGTATAAAACAACCATAATCCCTAACAACCCTGTCAGATAATGACACACACACACACACACACACACACACACACATATAAACATTAGCATAAAACAACCATGATCCATGATGTCCCAGTTAGACAATGACACACACACACACACACACACACACACACACACATATAAACATTAGCATAAAGAAATCATGATCCCTAATGACCCTGTGAAACATCAACATAATCGTGATCACAACATAATTACCAAATAAAATAAGGTCAAGGTTAAGAGAACTCCCTTTATTCATGCACAACATGCACACCATTAAGAACAATAGTTTCCAACATAGCCAAGGCATTCGACACCTCAAATCCATTTTCTTTACCTTTTCTGTTGCCCTTCTCATGATTGTACTGCCACTGTCCATTTACCCTAATGGACCCAACCAATCCAACTGACTGTCATAGTCTTACCTTCAACTGCCCTTATACACGCACTGGGATTCATCTGGGACTTACATTACCTATCGTGTTTTGTTCAGTTCTCCTCTAGCTCCATTAACTTTCCTGTCTCCTTAACCAATTCCCAAGGCCCTCAAACATAAAAGGAAAGAACAAGAAACCAACAAGAAGGAAACCAAACAACAATACAACATCACAAACAAAGTGGCATGGCCATGCGCCAAACATAAACAAAATTGAAAATCAAGCGCCAAAAAATCACAAATCACAAATCACTGAAAGAAAAAAACTAGCAACAAACACCATGACTCCATCCCCATGGGTTCCCAATGCTTCCAAGGGAAATCTCAACTAGAGCCTTCTTCAAGATTTCATAGCAGTCTCTTTTTTCATACAATCCCTTACATCATACTCTCATAGACACACAACTGTCAGTGCATAAATAAACATAATAATATACCGATTACCTTACCTTGATGTATCAAGCAAGTGGTCTTGTACCTAAACATGTACATATGTCATCTCTCAAGGAACTCCAACTCCTTGATGGATCCAGCCATAACTAAAAACCAACTATTTACCTCTCAAATACATGTTCATGAATTATATAGTACATATCCACATAGTGTTAGACAAAATCAAGGTTAAGAAGACTTCCTGTGTTCATGAAAAGCACTCATTTGTTTGGAATTGTGGTTTCCAAACATATCCGAAGGAATTCTCACCTAATTCCTCTCTTTTACCTTTTACGTTGTTGCAATCGAGTCTTATTATGTACTGTCACATCACCCAATTGTTAATTATATAAACAAATCAATTGTTACATTTCCATGCTAATACCAAGCATGTTTAGTTGCAACTGTTCACACATGTCAGTCACACATTCCAAAGCTCAACTCATCGTGTTTATAAATTTGAAATCAGCCTTTACCAAGACTAACAACCATGTCATCGACTCACAGTCACAAACCATAATACTATAACTAGCACCCACTTAGACTCAAGTACATACCAGCTATCTTAGCACATAATGTGTTAGTACAAACATCTTAAAACAAGATCATTTCTTCATGCAAACTTATAAAAACATACTCATATCATGCAATTAATCAAACATTGGTACAACCTATAAACATGCGATGTTAGATAAACCAAATAGATGACATGATCAAACTCATACCTCAATGTATCTCAGGGGGGCTATCACATCTGCACAAGTCAATCCAGATTAGCATGACACAATATCACAAATATATCAACTCATACCTGAATGTCATAATCGTAACCATCAGCATTGGCCAATCTAGATTAACATGATACATATAACATCAAGATATTAAATGCAATAACCATAATCATCATGTGTATGAACACAACTCATATAACAACAAATTAACTACCATGCATGAATAATCGACACACGTGTATATGGACGCACTGATCAACTAACATATATCACACATGTAACCACAATAACAATAAAATGACAAACATGTATATAACCCTAATGCATATACCAATAATTAACCAACATAGTTGCATGCTAGACATACAAACCTATACAAAGATCTGCTCTTACCCCACAATCCAGTGTTGCAACCTCGCTCTGATGATTTGCATCTCTTGCTCTATCGTAGCCAACACATCAACATCATACATGATAACATAACTATGGCACCAACAGTAACCATGACAACCATATCCACTATCACGCATGAAAATGGCCAACAAACATACATAACAATCACCTTCCACCCTTCCAGTCCAAGTGTTGAACCATGCTCTGATACCACTCTGTAACCACCCCTCCCACGTTTACCCACTTTCACTGCCTTACCGGGGTAAACATGAGTTAAGGGCTACTATGACATGAATCAACCACCTAGATAATCTTAAGGAAATGGAGTAAAAAAAACAAGACCTCACTGACTTCCCTCAGGTGTTATAGGACTCCCGAGAGCTAATCCACCCTTCTAGGTTCCCAAACCCTGAGTTAACTTGCTTTTCCATTGATATGGACTCCCAAACACTTGTATAACACTACCTGAATTGGAATGTAATCCTCCAGTCACATGCATAAGCCTGTAAGAGGGTGAATACAATATTTTTTACCCAGTTCTATGCCAACGACCATGAGATCTAAGGCACTTTTCAGGGCTAGTCTCCAGACCATTGCCCAAAACTTGATGAAAATTTCCAGAACAGTGAATGACACTAGAACAAAGCCATTAACACAAAACTTAGACAAGAACTTGACCTAACCTAGTCTAACCATGACAATCATTCCGTCAAACACATGTCAAACATGAAATCTACTTTCCATGAATGCATATATGACCATATAGATTTGAAACTTATCTGAGAAACATCAATAAGGTCTAATTCCCTCTCATAGTAGCTGCAATAACATCTATTAGTCATGAATTCAATAACCATTCCTTTACCAATCATACATGATAAGAACCATAACTTGGATCTGTCATAAAACCATGCTTATAACTAACATCTAACTAGATAAATGACAATGATAGAGCAACCATTAAATCCACATAATAAAAAGTATAATTACTCATGAGTTACAATGGGAAAGAGCTCTTATCTATCATATGCAAAATCCAACCAAGTCAGGGACGTCCATGTACCACCCGACCATATATTGGGGTTGAACCAAATATTTCTTTCAGCCAATCACTTTTTTGCCATATTCCAAGCATGAATGTGGGATCTCATGGGATAAACCAATCCATAAACAACCAAGGGAATCTATAGTTTAAACCACCTCCACCATCACACTACCATGATCTCACCTAAATAGTCTTTAGATCATAAAACCAAACCAAGCTTGGATGCCTTAGAATTTCTTCACCATTCTTGAGGAATTTTCCTATCTCCATCCACCTGTTGAGGGATCCCTGGAGAAAACCATCTCCACCCCCAACCCTTGGGATTTTCCTAGACCACCTCAACTGGATGTAAATACTTTTAGGAATCCAAAGCTGAACAAAGAATGAATCCCATCACACCATGGCTATTCGAAAATCGAAAGGCAAGGTTGCAACCACTGTCAAACCAAGAGAAACCCATTCCAAAGACATCAAATGAACCAAATACACGCATGCATATACCATGCATGCAAATACCAGCTAGGAAATCATACATGCAACCTGTTACTTGCAAGTATTCCTGTTGAAGCCACTTGATCCAACTTTCCTTGCTTGATCCTTTGCTTTCTTGTCCTTCCTTTGCTTTCCTTGTCCTTCCTTTGCTTGCTTTATTTCTCCTATTGGTGATATTCTCCTTTATGAAACCAATTCCAAAACTCAACTGACAAAATCTATGAACTAATCTTTAAAATATTTTTTATCATTGATGCCTCTAATTTCTTCCTTTTTCCTCTATTTTCCTTCACTTTTCTCTTCACATGCAACTTATGACCTTTCACCTTCCTTTTCTCATATTTTCCTTTATTTTCATAAATAATTTCCAATTAATGTCTCTTTACCTTTTAAATTCCTTTCCTAATTTCCTTAGCCATAATAAACTGAAATGAACACCCACTAGGATGTTTTGCGCAAAATTAAGCTTGGAATACGTGTCCCATGACCTTGCTCTTATTTTTCCTTTCTTAAATTTATTACGTTTACTTTTAACTCGAGGTTGTTACATAAAACTTAATAAACTTATCTAGAAAGGAGGAAAATCTAGGACAACATCTAGCTTGATCATAACACTTAGGAAGCCCAAGACTTGTTGGGTTACGTTTCGTGTATCATCTTCACTTAATAGTAACAAAATTAATGCCAAAACTTATTTTACATATTCATAAAACAAGGAGATGGAGTAAGCTATTGCTTTTGGATGGATTTGGGAATTAAGAGACAAAATCAACTTGAAAAAATCCTTCTTATCTTCATTTGAGAACTTATTAAAGCTGAAGAGCAATTTAGTATCAAATAATTGCTCTAGATTTTGTGCTTTATGAAACTTAAAATTGTTTTGAATAAGCTCAGGTACAATTTCAAGAATCTTCTCTCCTCATTAGAGAAATTTTGAGGTAAAAAATGTGCCTCAAAACAAAAATGGACAACAAAAATCAATTTTATAAGAACCAATAGGATTCAAGATGATGATGTCAACCATGGTAGATGATTCACCAGTTTTGGAGTAAAAAAATATATATATATAATAAAATAAAAAAACTATTTTTCCAACTTATCTACCTACAATTTTACTAAAATTTTGAGCGGGAACACTCGTTGGATGAAAAATTTAATCTCACCCAAGGAGTGCTCATGTTGCATACTTTCAATGGACTCTGCTACACGAAAAATGAGAAATATGTGAAAAACTTGATTACGATCACATTTTTTCATGTATTTCTCATTTTTTGTGGAGTAGGGTCCATCAAAAGTATGCAACATGGTTATTCCTTGGATGAGGAATTAAATTCTACATCCAAGCAGTGCTCCCACTTAAAATTTAAGTAAAACTGTAGGGAGATAAGTTGAAAATACGATTTGAAAAAATGGTTTTTTCTTTTTCCCCTCTAAAGTTTGATGATGTAATCTAATCTTATTTTATTATTCCTACTACTATTTTATAATATTCCTTAGGAGGCCTATTTTAGACCTCAAAATATTTCTAACGAAGGATGAAATGAAGCAATTTGTTTTGGAAATGAAAGTAGATGCCAACCAAGATATGAACTCGAGAAAATGATATACAGTGGGAACAATAATGTAATACATACCCTACTGAACTACCCTAAATGTGTCTTCTCCATTATAGAAATGGCCATAACAATTGAAACAAACATTCTCAAGCTCAAGAGGACATAAGGGATCATGAATTTCAACCTTTGTGTCCATGAGAGGTGTTAAGTGAGGAGAGGGTTTACTAGCCTTTGGTTTATGGGCTAAATTTGCGATTTTATTCATCTTAATCATTTAGAGAATGAGTAATGGGAAATGACTAATGAATTACCTGGTAAAATGGCCTTGTTGGATGCCGACGGGGAATGGATGATACGTGACTAGAGACTGGTCATTAAGTTGTTGAACTGTAGGAAAAAGACCGCAAAGAGGACTTAACGAGTTTCATACAAGTGAGAAAATCGTAAGTACGACTATGAGATGAGTTGGAGGAGACATGTGGAAGGTGATGATGTGGTGTGTGGTGAATGAATGAGGTGGGACGAGACATAAACCCAGTCGAACGAACATGCTCGCTTGTCAGCACAATGTCACAGATCACATGCGTAGAGGTGGTTTATCAAATCCACTTATATCTCTTCGAGGGGTCACTTTGTTGGTTTGTAAAAAGCTTATTGACCCCCTGGAACGAATGACAATTGTTGATCACATGATTGACTGTTTTTCTAATCCAACTTTCCAGGGGGTCACTTCATTTTATCCTTTGCATTGCTTACCCTATCAGAACTCCTTTGTGATTGATCCACCATTGGAATGGATGAGGATCTGCCATGAAGTCAAACGTTAGTAAATTCTTTAAATTTTATGTCACGGACGCACTTTTCCAAAGTCCAATGCTTTCCTTTTTTCCTAAAATGTTAGGCACATACATACAATAAATAGGACTTTGCACACACACACACACACACACACACACACACACACACACACACACATATATATATATTTATTTATTTTTTTTTTTTTCTTCTTTTTTTCTTTTGAAGCATAAAACAAAAAATGGTTACAAACATCGGCTCCACCCGGAGGTAGTGTTTTGAAAACAAAATGCTAAGAACCATAGATTAGTGCCTTCACCTCATGCATGGAGTCATATGGTAGATTAGACAATGTAATAAAATAAACACACTGGGAACTAACAATGGAATCGCCGGTATTTACAAAGAAAAGAGTAGATGACCTCAATGTTGGAAGTAAATCTTGAGAAATTTCGCATTAACAAAAAATTGCAACAACTCACCATCAAGGTTCTCCAAGATGAATGTGTTGTTTTGTTGGAATCCAACTATTTTAAACAATCCAAAAAATAAGGCATCAATTTTACTGTGCTTTTACTTGTCTTCTTGCCTCACATATCATCTGAGTACAAGGTACCCTGGCTGGAAAAATCTATCTTTAGATTTCTTGTCAAACACAACTTTCATTTTCTCTTGACATTTGATCAAATTTTGTGCCACTTGTTTTCTGCTCTCATTTAATTCCACCAACTGATTAATTATCCTAGTTAATTGGTTTGGTTCTTCCTCTACATCTTGGATTAAATTAGCTATAGGCATGGCTAGCTAGCTAGTAAATAAAGTTGCAGTCCCATACGCCAATTCACAAGGAGATTTTCAAGTGGATCTCCTTTTTGTCACTCTATTTTCCCAAAGAGAAAACTTCAACTGAGAATCCCAATTCTTTTTATTTTGTGCAATGATATTTTTGAGAATTTTGACCAAACTATTATTAGAAGACTCAGCCAACGTGTTTCCTTGTGGATACCAAGTAGTGGAATGGCTGAGTATGATATTGTTTTTTTTTGGAAGAAGTTAATAATTTTTGTAGACTTAAAACCCTGGGCATTATTATTTACTATATTTTTTGGACAACCAAACCTTGCAAGGATTTTTTTCTTCAATAAATCTAATCACCACTAAATCTGTTGTTGTCTGAGTTGGGATGGCTTCCATCGACTTTGAAAAATAGTTAGTGGAAGTCAAAATCCACTTTTGTTGCCCACTAGATGGTGGGTGAATTTCATCTATAAAATACAATCCCCACTACTTGAATGACGACTCCACAAATACTGGAACTAAAATTATGGGTTCCATTGTTTGTTTTTCAACAGCTATCCGAAACTTGCAAATTTTTACTAATTTATACACATAAGAGAAATTTTTTGGCTAGTAAAAACCAACTTTTAGAATCTTATGAGCTGTCACTTTCCAACTGTAGTGTCCCCCACAAGCAAATCCATGGAATTTACTCACAATACTAGGGATCTCCTCTTTTGTCAAGCATAACAACAATACCCCAACATGGTTCTTCCAATAAAATTGACCATTATATGTAACAAATCTCTAAGCTTGTGATTTTAAGGCTCTATACTTAGTTCTGTCAAAACCTATTGGACGTTCAAGAAAAAATAATTAATGAAAAATGTGTTTATACCATTCTAACCATAAGTATTTATATGCAATTTTGTTATCCTCTTCTTTAGATTTACCCTTCTCGACTTCTGCATTATGCCCATAATTATTAACCAACAAATTAATGCCTAAAGCTTGACAATTTTCCTTAGGAAAAATATTTGCTAGGCCTTGCCCGTTTACTAACTTGTTGGCTTTGTGTCCATGTCATACTCCTGCATCCTTGCAATCCATTTCCCTCTTTTACCTTCGTTGTCTCCCTATGTCAAAACATCCTTAACTGCTGCAGTAGAAACATAAACTATAATTGTTGATTGCAATACATATGTTCTGAATGCATTTAGTGCTTTGACAAAGGAATAAGCTTATTTTTCCAAAATTTTATACTTCAATTTAGCACCCCTCAGATCTTGGATGAAAAAAGCTACTGACTTCTCTTTCTCATATTTATTCTTTTGTAACAACACAACTGCAACTTTGGTGGGTGATGCACAAGAGAATATCAAAAAAGGATTCTCATAATTCAAACTTGTAATATAATATCTTCCCAAAAATCCATTTATATTCTTGAAAAAGAATCTCTAGCTTCAGGAGTCCACTTGACCTCTTTATCTTTCTTAAGCATATCAATAATTTCTTTCACAATCTCTATGTAATTAGGAATAAATCTTCTTAAAAATTAATTCTTCCAAGAAAAATCTGAATCTCCCTTTTGTTCCTTGGTAAAGGGATGTTACTGATAGCTTCTACTCTCTTAGGGTCAATATTTACTCCTTCCTTTGAAACTATATGCCCTAATAGCTTACCTTCCTTAAGAGAAAATTATGATTTCTTTGGATTTAAGGACAACCATTTTTTCCTGCACTTTTCAAAGGTTTGTTGTAAATGATCCAAATGTTCATCATCAAATTTTGAAAAATGGTAATATCATCAAGGTAAATAGCCACAAACTTATCCTTCTCCTCAACGAAGGCTATATCCGTGGCACTTTGAAATGTAGCTCTTGCATTTATAAGGCCAAATCGAACCTTGGAATAAATGAAGGTTCCCTAAGGTTTTGTGAAAGATGTATTTTTCTAGTCATTTGGATGTAGTGCAATTTAGCTATAGCCATAAAAACCATCTATCATTGATAATCTTGAGGACCCTACTACCTTTTGCAAGATGTAATCCATTTTAGGCAAGGTTAATTATTTTTTAAAGATGCCCTGTTTAGGTTCTTGAAATCCACACACAACCTTATTTTCCCATTCTTTTTCCTAACTGGGAAAATATTTGCAACCCAATCTAAATATCTTAAAGGGAAAATAATCCTTGTTTGAAGTAACTTCTTAACTTATTTTTCTAATAAGGGAAGTAACAAAGGGTTCATTTGTCTAAACTTCTACTTATATGGCTTCACTCCTAGTTTCATTGGAATTTTATGTTGGATAATATTTGTATTATATATCTACAAATCCTCATATGACCAAGAAAAATGTCAGAATTGTTTTTAAATAGATTTACACACCTCTATTTATAAACCTTTGGAATTCCCTTTGTTTACTTGATTAATCTGGGTTGCTGCTCTGTACCAATGTTGCAATCTTAAATATCTTTCTCCTGAGTTTGTTTGCTTACTTTAGTTGGAACATCGTTCGAATCAAACAATCATTATAATGGTACAAGTCTTCTTGGAATTACATTACTTTTCAACTACACAATATTCTATTTTTCTATAGAATCTTTCTAAGGAAAATATTCTTCAACTCCTTCCTGCTCAATTTCACCTTTCTCTTCTTGATAAATTGTTGAACTAGAAAATTCTCCAACTACCTCCATAAAACGCTTGATTTGTTCTTCACCTTCAAATACTTACCAATACTTCACATTATTAGGTATTGAAGGTCTATACATGGCTTCAATTTCGTATCTCAAGTGAGGATTTTGAGGAGAGTTCAATGTACTAGCTGGCACTGCCAAATAGTCATCCAATTTGTTCTTTTCTCTTGGCAAGAATTGTATGTTAAAAGTTCAGAAAAAATTATCAATCAGATCCCAAACTTCATTTCTATATGAACTCAAGCTTGGATGTTTGGTCTGGAATTGACCCTTTATTTGTTTTATGATCAACTCAGAATAACCAAAAATTAACAGACATTCTATTTTCAGGTTCCTTGCAGTTTGTAATCCTAAAATTAGAGTTTCATACTCTATGATGTTGTTCGTTGTGTCAAAATCCAATTTATAATAGAGAGGAATCATCTCACTTTAGGAGACATCAAAAAATCCTGCACCATTACCTTCCATAAAGTATTCTCCATCGAAGTACACTTCCAAATGGAGTTCCACATTGCTTCTGGTTTCTGTACAACTGCTAACATCTCAACATGAGTATCTTCAATGATCTTACTTCTAATAACAAACAAGATCTTTTTTTTTCTTGACTATACATTGGGAATTTATTTGGATTTCCTTCTTCGGTAGTTCTTTTATCAAACTTCGATTCTCTGTATAATCTTCATTCTTCTCCACCAAATATTGGAATAGTTGCATATGTGAGATCCAATCTAATGGATCCTCCAAGTTTCATTCCCCAGGGTCTTGAAAGAAGTGTACCAAACTATGATGGAATGTCAACAACCATCACATCCATCACTATACTCCTAACAAGAATTTGTGCCAAAGTGACCACCAAATATTTAATCAAACCAAGAAATTTTACTCTTTTTGAATCAAAAGAGTATAAGTCCTTATATTGTTTAGTAATATTTAAACCAAACTACTCTATGACATCTAGAGACATGATATTATGAGAGGCCCTTGAGTCCAACATATAATTATGTAGCATCAAATCATGAATTAAAAATGTGATATAAAAAGTATGAGTTGTGGAGTCCTTCTCCTCTACATGCGGCCCAAACATCACAACTTGTCTTTCCTCTTGTAAATTCACATTTTCTTGAGTGACAGTTACCTGTGTTAAATTCATGAAATTAGTAAGTTTCTTTTTGTAACCCAGTTGTTTTGCTAATTCTACAAATGGCACATGGATATTTACTTTTTCTAACTCCATTTCGATGTTAAAAGTATGTATGCTTTTTCCACCTTCATTTGTTCATCTATCTCTTTATTTTCTTAAGTTACTTTCTTGAATTGTATAGGCTACTTTGCTTGATTTGTTTGACTTGGCTTGGCTTGCTGAGACTATGATGAGTTGCCTCTATTTACTAGAATGATTTGAATGGGCTCCTTCCCCTTATCATATCATTACTTTTTTGTGTATTATGTTTGGCCTGATCATCATTTTGATGTTGGGTTCTAGACCTTTTCATATATCTCATATCATATCTCTTATGCTATTCAACCTACATTAAGTATGAAAAATTCTTATAGTAAGCATCAATATCTTCTTCATATAGATTGGTTTGAGGATCTAAATCCATACTTTCCTCCCTTGCATCTACTTCTTCTTCATTTAACAATGTAGAATATTGATTCTCTTAAAATATCAGTGCTTCTTCCAAACTTTCCTCTAGTTCATCCTCTATATACAAAGGTGGTTGTACCTGATCCTATTGATTTTTCCTCTCCCTCTATAGAATATGTAGAGGGAGGATCCTAAACTGGGGATTGCAATTCCTATTTGCTCCTTGTTGGATTTGCCTTGGTGGATTTTTATTTTCCAGTTCTAACTTTACCGACTTATTTGAAAGGTTCTTGATTACGTTTGTCATTTCATCTAACTTTTTATCCTACATATCCTTTTTCTACCTTGAAGGCCCAACTCCTTTCCCCTTTCTTTTGTCAACATGCTCTTTTTTTTCTTTTAACTTTCTTGTTGTAGATAGATTTTCTTCCACCTCCAGAGCATCAGATTGAATTTGATCAAGAGTAGGTGATTTTATTTCTCTCAATGTAAAGCGAAAATAAGAATCAAAAGTCCCTGAAAAGACTACTTTGATATCTGCTGGTAGAGGCTTGATTTCTACTAGTAAACTATTGTAAAGTTTGTTAAATATTTTTATGAACTCAACAACATATTCATTAGCCATTTTATTTATACTACTATATTTTTTTAAAAAATACCCAAGATCTTTCTTTTCTCCCCATTTCTACATGAAAACATTTTATAATTCTTCCCATGTATTATTTGAATTAGCAGCTAGGGTTTTAAACCACTTTCTTGCTTCCCCATGTAAATACTGTACAAATAACCTCATAAAACCATCGAGATACTCAACATTAAGAATTTAAGCAAATGCACAAAATGTTGCCACATTCTTTTTAGTTGTTACTTCATCTTATCCTATAAAACAAGGCAAGAGTTTCAAATGGTCTTGTGGCATGACATTCATTGGTTGTGGAAGACTGAGAGGGGCACATCTATTAAGCAAAAATCCTTGTATTTCCATGTTTTGAAGTGGGGGTGGAGGAAGATTTATTATTTGTGATGCAGTGATACATGAGGAACTATGGTTATTGGAATAGGTTGTCAGATAGCTGTAATAACTTGAGATGTAACTGGTGTAACAATGTCTTTGATTTCTTCAACTTCTGGAAAAATAGGGAAAGAGAAAGAAATTGATTCAAAATATTCCTCTTCTAATTTGGGCTTTGGAAAAGGAAAGTTAGGAGGGTAAAAATATCCTTCTGAAAAATCTATGGTCTTTGGAGAAACTTCAGGGATGTTTACTTTAGCCTTTTGAGAACTAGAACTTGAAGCCCCAAGTGTAGATATCGTAGGATTAGGGGTAATTGGAGATTCTTTTCCTCTCCAAACTCTCTTTGAAAGAAGTTTTTCAAGGTCAAATAAAACTGGAGTTTTCTATTGGGAGGTATCAAAGAGAGTGTGAGGTATTATTCGAGCCAGGATTACTAATTATTAACTCCCACTGTCTTTCATCCCACACTTTCTTTGTTCACCAATCAAATAAATTTTCAAAAGTACCTAGGGAAAAATATTCAAATCCATTCCTCGACAATGATGCCAAAATATGTTGTCACCCTATAGACTATTCTTAGGTGAAGGGAACCAATGCCTAGGACATCCACTCAGGTAAAATAAAGAATATATATATTTTAAAAAGTATTTAAATATATTTTCCTAGAGACAACCCTTGAGGTGTAATGTGATTTTACTTTTGGAAGAATAAACAAACCTTTCAAGATGGCCTGTATATTTGTGGCTACAATTTTTTTTTGAATTTGCAGTGTAGCAAGAGGAAGTTTTGAGAATAAATATTAAATGCACAGGGCTAAAAGAATCCCATAAATAGAATAATAACAGAAAATGTGAAATTGAATAAAGTGGACTAATGAAATTGTGGAGTGCTTCATTAAAGTCCCTTTGTATAAAAATAATATGTATCTTTTACTACTCTTAAAGCATTGATAAATATGTTTATAAAGAAAGAAGGCAACTACTTCATACAAAAATTTCAAAAGAAGAACAAACACAATGAATGAGGTACAAAGAAGAGAAACACATACTATAACCAACAAATATCTAAAATCACTTGAAAATTTTATTGATCTACCAAAAAAGGCTTAAACATTACAAAAAGAATTTCTTACGAAAAGTCTATGAGGAAAAAAAGTCTAACCCATCCCTATGGTTGTTTTGTTTTTTTTAAAGAAAATTACACCAAAAAAAGCTATGCATAACTGTCAAATTGTCTAACTAATTTATCATCCTATAATTAAAAATTTACACATTGTTACAAAGTAAAATTCCCCACTTTTAAACGTTCGTATAAGAAATGGAACTTTGTCCCTAACTCTCGATCCATGGTTCCATACTTTTGATTATAGCTTGTTGGATTAAGTCTTCACATCTTTTCCAAATAATGTCACATGAAAGTGGATATTGAATGATTTTTTGAAAAGTAACAAGTAATTATGACATATGGTGTAGTCAGGTGTTGAATCAAACAATGTCTTCATCATCCACAACAATTGAAAATCCCTCTATAGAAAATTAACTACAAAGTTTCCCTTCAGCACCACAATCTTCTCAAGAATTGAGAATTTACATTTAGCAGCTATTAACTCTTGTTCATATGTTTCCCAAGGTAGTAAATCTCCATTTAGGTTCCAACATCTTGATAGACCAACTCTTTGTCTCTAATCAAATCTAGAATAAAAAGTAGCAACACAATTCCTCACTATTTCCAATTTTCTCTCAGTTGGAATGCACAGATGGCTCTTTTCAATGATTTTTCTGATTTCCATAATGAATGTAGTCCTGTCCACAATATGTATTGTTTTTAATTCGGCTGCAGATTTTTTATTCAAGAACTTGATAAATTTCATAGCTTTTTGTGCTTCCTTCTGCACTTGTTTCTTGCATGAATTTACAACTTCAATTATATTTTCAAGTGCATCCCTTTCATCAACAACAATTTGAAAGAATACCCATATAGAGAAAACTTGTTGAATGATGTCATTCCAAATAATATTTCTAGCTTCAATCATAGACATATTTCCTTTCAATCCACTTTTTAAATCTGCAATCTCCTCTTGAACTGATTTGTGTTTTTCAGTGAGTTGGTTGTTTTCTAAATTAGATGATTTCGATTGTTTTTATTTAACACTAAACTATGTTTGATACAAGGTTAGATTATCCAGAAGCTTTTTCATTTCTACCTCTGAAAGTGTGAGTTCAATCATCACCTTTGCCAATTTATTTGAAGGATCTTCTGACTTAGTAGGAACTATGATTGTACATACATGGTTCTTAATCGCTTTCTCTAAGTTATGAACCTTTTGTTTCAGAGAGATTATTTATTTGTTCCTGTCCATCATCTCACTCATCAACTAATCCTTTTATTTTTCTACATCAACTAGTTCAGTTGTCTGAACATGTTTTGTCACAGGCATCTTAAGCTTTTGTCTCAATGATCGTATCTCAAACTCTCTACTTTGAATTAAAGTTTTGATTGCCTCCCTGTCATCTTGATCAACCAATCTTGATGATATTTGAAAGCTTCATTCTAGAAAATGTAGAGCTCTAGAATTGGCCTTCTCCTATTTGAGTATGTTTGCAGCTTTGTCAAAGAGATTTTCAATTTTATTAACTGTCAATGCATTTTCACTCAACTCACTGTATAACATCCCCCCTCCCTGCCTATGCAACTTTATTTGATTATGAAAGGGGATATTAGCTACATCTATAGGCAAATCAACAATTTTGAATTTAGAACCAGAAGGAAGTGATTAAACTGTGGGATGTAAGAGAGAAAATTTTAATTGGTTTCTATTGAAATCCATGGTAGAGAGTAATCTTGTTTCATAAGAAGGAATTTCATGTGAAGCCAATTGCGACATCATATCATTATTCACCTTTTGACTTCTCTCTTTAATTGCTTGATATTTATTCAATGTTAGATCTACTGTAGAGCATGATCCTTCAGTTGCAGGCACTGCTATTTCTATAGAGCTGGAAGGGACAATAAAATCAAGATTCCAAAAATACATTTGAAAACCAGGTTGAATGAATGATTGTTCTTGTAACTTAAACTAAGTTTCCTCTTCATCTTCAATCTGAAATTTGATCTTCTTTTGTGATTGAACATATTCCATTTCAACATATATTGTCTTAGTGATATTCCTCTTCATATCATTTTCCTTCACTACAGGGGTTTCAACTTCTAACTCTGAATTGACTATCCAAACATCTTGATTTTCTTTTCACTCTAGCTTTGGTTTGATACCATGTATATAACATATACCATGTATATCCTTCCTCCTCTTGGAAATCACATTTTGTGGATCATAATGCCTCTTTTATCCCAAATTAAAATTGAGCTCCTTCATCATGTCTTCAAGCCATTGAAGAGCTTGCTTGGAATTAATAATGAAAGGACCAACAATTATTTATAATTTAAACATATATCCTTTATGAGTTGGGATAAAGTGAATTTGATTTGCATTAAGACTTTTCCTTATGAACTCAAGGAAAAGATCCTCATAGGTAGGAAAATGGGCAAATGAAAGGAGGGGTCAACTCCATATACTCTAATTTCCATATAATCCTAAAAAAGATACCAAAACCCTACCATAGTGTCCTTTATGAGCTATAATAACTTCTTTTGTTGTGGAAAAATTCTTGGGGGAGGAACATTATTTAAAAGTGTAAATAGTGGCCATACAGATAGACAGAAACTGGGAAAAGCCTTCATTATTTGGTTTCTTTTAACAACACTAATCCACTCCACTACAAATTTCCTCTGTTTATGGGAATCAATTATACTGAGACCCAAATATTTAAATTTATCAACATGAGTATACAAGAACAGGTATACCAAAATAGACAAATTTCTAAACTAGCCAACAAGTTGAAAGTTATCAAATTAAAACTTAATAGACTTAGCTAGAAAGGAGGGAATGTCTAGCAAAACATCTGGCTTCATCATAAGACTTGGTAAGCTCGAGGCTTGTTCGGTTACATTCCCTATATCATCTTCACATAATAGTACCAATATTAAAGAAAAAAATTGTTGTACATCTTCAGAAAACTAGGAGATGGAGCAAGTTACTACTTTTGGAGGGATTTGGGAATTAGGAGACAAAATTAACTTGAACAAACCCTACTTATCTTCATTTGACAACTTATTAAAAGTGTAGTATCATTGAATTGCTCAAGATTTTGTGCTTTAGGAAAAGTAAAAGTGTTTTGAATAAGATCGGGTGTGATTACAAGAATCTTCTCTCCCGAGGAGGAAATGAAGCAATTTCTTTGGGGAATGAAAGTAGATGCCAACCAAGATATGAACTCAAGAAAATGATACATAGTGGGAGAAATAGTATAATACATACTCGACTAGACTACCCTAAATGTGTCTTCTCCATTATATAAATGGACATAATGATTGAAACAAACACTCTCAAGGTTAAAAGGATATAAGGGATGATGAATTTCAACCTCTATGTCCATGAGAGGCATTACTTGAGAAAAGGGTTTACTGGCCTTAGGGTTTCTAGGATGAATTTGTGAGTTTCTTCATCAAAATAATTTGGAGAATGATTAATGGGAAATGAATGTCTAACAAATTATGTATTGAAATGGCCTCGTTGGATGTTGATGTGGAATGGATGATATGTGACTGGAGAATGCTAATCTAATTGTCGAACTGTAGGACAAACACCGGTAAAGAGGACTTAACGAGTTTCATTTGGGTAGGAAAATGGTAAGTATGACTATGAGATGAGATGGTGGAGACACGTGGTAGGTGATGACCACATGATGACATGGTGGTTCATGAATGGATGAGATGGGGCGAGACGTAGACCCTGTTGACTGAACACCCTTGATTGATAGGATCATTTGTCAGCACGATGTCATAGATCACGTGCGTGGAGGTGGCTTATTAACTTTCTTACCGCTCTTAGGGAGGGTGTCTTTGGTGTTTTGTAAGAAGTTTTGTCGATCCAACCTTTTTGGAGGTCACTTTGTTTTATCCTCTGCACTTCTTATACCATCGGAAGTCCTTTGTGATTGATATTCCATTGGAATGGATGAGGATCTACTATAAAGTCACACGTACGTTAATCCTTTAATTTTTATGCCACGGACCCACTTTTGCAACGTTTAATGCTTTCACTTTTCCCATAAATGTTAGGCACATACATACAATACATAGGTGCATATATGTGTGTGTGTGTGTGTGCTCTTTTTTTCTTTTGAAGTATAAACAAAAAATGGCTACAACAAAATTGATGGGCCAACTTCCTCCTTTACTTTCGTTTTCTCTGTGTGATTAGTTTTTGTTTTCAACTTGCCTGCTACTGCCAAATTTGCCTCCACTTCCAAGGAATGAGTTTGAATCTTATCAAGGGTATCCAATTTTGTTTCCCTTAAAGTGAAACCAAAACCTACATCAAAAGCTCCTGTAAAAGCTACTTTATCTGCTACTGGTAAAGGCTTAACTTCTAATGAATTGCATTCCAATGTTAATTAAATATTTTTATAAACTTAGAGACATGTTCATTAGGATTCTTATTTATGTTATTAAATTCAGTGAGAAAATAAACATGATCTTTTTTCACACCCCATTTTTTAGTAAGTTTAGCTTCAAGTTCCTCCCAAATATTAATTGAATTTGATTGAAGAGTCTTAAACCATTTCCTGGCTTCTCCATCAAATGACTGAAGTAAAAGTCTCATGACCACATCTAAATATTCAACATTCAAGTTCTATACAAATGCATAAAAGGTTTCAATATGATTTTGTGTTGTAATATCATCCTCTCCAGTAAACCTAGGCAAGAATTTTAAATAATGTTGGGGTAATGGATTTAATTTTTGAGGAAAATTGAGAGGAGCATAATGGTTAGCCAAAAACCTAGGAATTTACATATTAATGAGTGGAAGAGGCTGCTTTATCACTGATTGAGTAGAGGAAATAGGTGGTGCTACAACAACATGAGCAACTTGTGGTATAGTGGGTGTTAGGTTAGTGTCTTCACACTACCATCAGTGATAGAAAATTACTCTTTTGCATCTCATGGTAGGAGTTCCATACTGCTGAGTCATTCCATTAAGTCATGAATCTATTGATGGTAGGGTTTACTTCAGTTTTTCCCTCATGATATGTACTCGCTGATCTTCTTTCAGACCTTTTAGTCATGATTCATGCTCATTTTCAGTCCATTTCATCAATTACATAGGGTTTTAGTCTCATTAGGTCTTAGGGTTTCCTCCATGGTCAAATTTTAGTGATTATATGTTAATAAGGGTCAACAAGCACATGAGGAGGTCAATAATTATGGTTAAAATCATAATGTATCAGTTGATATGCTGAATGTAGTTCTCACCTCAAAATTTGTTTTGTAGTGAAAACCGAGTATTATGTTTTTATTTTTCATCATGATGTAATTTTATTGTTTCTATATGAAATATTTGTTCCCAAGCTCCTCCTAAAGCTTGTGACGCTGCCAAGTACCTGCCACTGCAAAATCAAATAATTCTAAGCATTAGTCCGCTTGCCATTAAAAAATAAATAAACATGAAAAACAGAGCATTGTAAAAGACAACTCAACATTATAAAAGTGGGTTTTCATAAACAAAAATAAAAAAGGTGAAGCTATATAAAGCCATCCTCCTATTTTTCATCCTATTGTGTTATTGTTGAAGATCAAAGTGCCATAAGGAGATCAAAGGTCGAGTTTCAAGTGTCATTGAGAAAATACATTGAAGTTGCTGCATTTTTTCAACATTTGGCTGGCAATGCGCTTCTGAGGAAGGTGTTGCATTTTCAAGGTGGCGCTACGCTTCTAGCAGCATTTCCCAGTGCAAAAATACACGGGCTCTGCGCTTACAGGCCGGCCCTGCGCTCCTATAGGTGGCGTTGCGCTTTGCCCAACAGAGCCTCAAAACACTCCAAATCACCAAATTCACCTCAAATCATCCAATTTTCCTCCCTTGCAAGTAAGTATATCACTCATCTCTTGTGGTTTAGGGTTTTACTTGTCAAGTTTTGGTGTTTTCCACTCCCATATTCAAAACCCTAGTTTTTCTCACTCCACTAGTGTCTTCCTCACTCATCCATTTTCTATTGTTCGTAAATCCCATTCCCACATATATTTGTCCCTAAATCCCATTTCCACATACAATTTCCCAAACCCTACACTCTCTATCCTACTCACATCCCTAAACCCTACTCCTATCCCTAAACTCTATTCACACATACATTTTCACACTCCCTCCTTCATACACTCTGCCCATTTCATTCCTCCACCCTATTTTCATACTATTATCCACAACTATCCATATACAACCACATTGTTCAAAACCAAAGGAAAGCAATAGAAAGAGACATTGATTATGAGTATGAGGAAGAGACATTTAGTGATAGCTCCAAAGAAAGAAACATACAACAAAGGAAGCCTCATAAAGGAGGAAAAATTATCAGAGAGGAGCCCACTAGTTTGACAGAGTTACATGCCTGCCCACTTGCAGTTTCTTGTTTTAGACACTTTGCATGTTTTGAATTTTGTGAGATGGTGGAGAGAGTATAGTTTCACCATGAGTTGACCAGATTATTTGTGACTTATTTGCATGATAATGAGGTGACACTTGCCAGAGTAACCTTCACAGTTTCATTAGCTGTCATTTCAAAGGCCACTAGAATTCCTAATGTGGGTGAAAAATGGTACAAGGGTCATGATCTTGATGAGGATTACTATGAGCCCTATAGCAAGGCTAAATACAGAAATCAAGTGAAGAATTTATTCCCCTTTAAGTTTTTGGAAAACAGGTTTGTGCCTTTGATGAGGATTATTATCAAGTACTTTACTTGTGAAGGTAGGTTTTCTCGGTTGTATGCCTATCATATTAGACTCCTCATGCATTTCACTAGAGTAAAGATGCTAAATCTCCCTTACTTCGTGTTTAGAAACATTGAGAAGATGGAACATATTGTATAGAGGAAATCATACCCCTAGCAGTTGAATAACATATATCATTACTCTTTGATTAAAATCATTGTTTTACACCAGCCTAGCCTTCTTAACTTCCATGGGAGAGTTTTATTGCCCATGAGATGTTCAAAGGTCCACAGATCCCTTCACCAATGCATCAAGAAGAAGGTGGGCCTTCTAGCCATGGAGAAACAAGGGAAGAGGCCAAGGAAACCAAAAGTGCTAAGGTGCCAATGTATGTAATATATCAGAGAGGCACAAGGAGACTTTTTGCAGCTACTAGGCAAGTGTTTACTCCATAAGGTGTGGAAGGGGCCTTGCCTTCGTCATCACTCCAAAGGCAAATGTTTGCTCCACAAGGTGTGGAAGGGGCTTTGCCTTTGTCATCAACGAAACAGGTGCAGGTTGAGCAGTTGGGAAAAGACAAGGAAAAGGTGCAAGAAGAGGATCTTGATGATGAGGAGGAAATAGCTTTTGATCTCATTGAGAATGAGGAGCCTCAACAACACTTTACTCATCATGGAGTTGACATAATTGACCTTGAAGCTTAGGATGAAGAAACTGTCAAGGACATCATCATTCAAGAGAGGGAAGCTCAAATACAATCCTTGGCAGATAACTTAGAGAGAGCTAAGTTCATCATCAGATATTTAGAGCAAGAAAACAAACAATTGAGTAACAATCAAGTCCTCATGGAGCTGCAAATGATCAAAGAAAACAGGCAAATGGATAAAGAGGCTCATGTCAAGCTTACTCCTATTGAGCAAGAGATTGAGAATGATAGGGAAACATGGCTTGAGAGGGTCAACACACATCTCAAAAGCCTGATTGAGAAGGCCAGCAGGGATAAGAATATGCTTTTCTAAATGGCCTACCATTACATGACCCACAACAAAATCTATAACATGAGGATCAGGAAACTTAAAGCTAGGTTGAGGAAGGCTTTAAAGAGCGAAAAGGAGCAAGATAAGTTGAAAATATTAGTTGAAGCCTCACTAGCCCATCAAAGCAGCTGATGGTGGTGTCACATGCCAAATCTGGGCAAATTTTGAAGATTTTTTGTTTTTTCAAATTTTGAAATTTTCAACATAAGAAATTGGCCTAGAAGCGTAGCACCACCAACGCTGTTCTTTTCCCTAGAGCATCAGATGAGTAAAAGGCTTGCATATTTGGATTTAGGAGGATAAGAACATGCACCCTGGAAATTTTCAGAAGTTTTGAAGCAAATCTGGGTCACCAAAAGATCCAAAAACTACCAAAAAATGACCTTTCTGCCTCATTTTGGACACACAGAAGTAGTCTTGGGCGATTCAAGTTTCAAGGGGGGAAATGACCTCCAAATTAAAAAATTTGAGTTGTTCCAGAAATTAGACTTGAATGATCCAGGTGGATATTGGTGGCCACCTACCAAATCCACTTGGACCCCCACCACTGTTTCTTTCAGCTTTTCAGTTTCCTTAATTGTAGCCCAATTTACTATTTTTAGAAATTTTTCGGGTCCTAAACTTCCGAAGCCATTTGGAGGCCCTAAATCACGTTTTTTTGGGAAAACTAAGAGAAACATGGGTCCATGGACCGATGTTGCTCTTCCCAAAGTTGTAGTTCTCGGATAGATCTTTCTAATGAGATACTGTGCGCGT